>RCHF01000860.1:0-56490 GCA_003987895.1 Neonothopanus nambi
GTTACAATCAGCATACTAGGCTGGCCTTGTATGGAATTCTCTTGTACTTTTGACATGGCTGCTTTGGACTTTCTTGATCCCATGTCTTAGCTAATTTGTTTTTTCTATTGCATTTCTTGGGACGCTTGGCTGTATATTAAGCATTGAATGAAACATTATGTGATGGTATGAATCAGAAGCAGAACATGCTTGCTCGTTTGTGGTGATACAAATCAAAAACTGAAGATACTTGCTTGTTGATGATGATACGAATCGGAAACWGAAGATACAAATCAGAAACAGAAGATACTTGCTTGYTGGTGGTAATACGAATCGGAAACAGAAGATACTTGCTTGTTGGTGGTAATATGAATCAGAAATAGAAGAAAGAGATCCATTTGGATCTAATAGCAGGAATCGGAAATGGAAAGAAGAAATACTATGTACTAAAATGGTTAAAAAAGTTGGGATAGCGTAGATCTTTCTAGTTGGGAACTACACGTTAACTAACCTGGCTTTCGGAACAACATAGGCTTGAATCCTAGTTTTTGATGCGTAAAGTTCATTCTGACTGAGAAGGCAGGCCTCCTGCTCGATACTAGTCCCAGGTGAGAACCGAGAAGGCTCTTGTCCCAACTTGACAAACCCGGGGTTCTCGAACATGTATACAGCCCTCGTCCAAACTTTGTAGAGCTTGATCTCCTGTGGTGAAGCTGATGAAACATAGCCAAACCAATAATGGGTGGCTGTCAGTTCTTCCCAGAATCTATAGTAATGATCCTTTGTAGCCAAGGTAGTGGCGCTCCAGCCAAAGGCCGAAACAATATCGCGGTAAAGAACAGTGGTATTGTTGGGAAACTCATGGCCGCCTTCAAGGTAGATGAGGCTTTCACAGCCGAGGCTTTGTAGAATGGTGGAGAGCTTTTTCCAGCTAACAATGGATCAGTAGAGAGTGGAAGAGTTTCCTGCTAGTTTGCTCACTGGAGCAAAGGCGCCTTCATAATCTAGATTGTTTGCAGCACAGTAAAGAGACAACGAAGTCTCCAGATTATTTCGGACCAGAGTCTGGACTGAGGGGAGCCCCATGGTACTAGTCTGATGAGCCGGAGGGGAGATTGAGGCGATGGGTGTTGCGACTTCGGCACTCGGAATGATTATAAGAAAAAAATGAAGAGCATCTATGAAGCTTTTTGGGACAAGCGCGCGCCATGTGTGAAGGTACTGCTGAGTCGGCACAGCGTCAATGTCCAGAGCCGTTAGCTCACGTGATAGCATAAGGCCAGGTGGTGGAGGAGAATAGGCAGGGGAAAGGAAGTCAAGGGTGGCCCAGTTCTGAGTTAGTGTCCTGAAACCAGGAAGCTGACCAACATTGGGACGGCTAGTAGCATTAGACAGCACTCCATCAGAGGGGTAAATGTCGATTACATTTGCAGTGGCAACCACCGTAGCCTGGAGCAAGCAAGGATTTAAGGCATTTAGGATGGTTGTGGTTGGGGTGGCTACATAGCTCATAGTAGCATCGGTCAGCCTACGAGCCTCAGCAGCGACTATTGCTAAGATCGTGCTTGCAGGCACGCTGATGGTCGTGAAGTTTCTGACAGCCAAATAGGAGACATCTAAATCCAAGTTCCAGAACGTATAGGACTGTTGGATGGGTTGGTTTAAGGACGGACTACATGCAACGGTGCATGCAAATTTAAACTTCAATGGCTCTAGGGCCTCTAGAGAAAAGGGAGCTTGTGAGATACGCTAGCACATATTGAATATTCAAAGAGCTTCAGCTGACCTGTTTCAAGATAGCTGTTACTGTTGTCCATACTAAGCTGAAAGGAACAGATGAAACAATATAATGTTGAATAAACTGGAAAGAAATGTAAGCACGCATGGAATGCAGTGGGACAACTCTCTAATAATACCATGGGTCGCATAGACTGTAGCCGACAATGGCAAAAAAAACCATGAAGAAGTTGCGGCGATCTGGCTGGGGATGGTAAGTAGATAGCCGCCGAGCGCCGGCTTTCGTGAATGCTTGCGATTTAGCAGAGCACTCAAAACGGTGAGCATTTTGGCCAGTTAAGTTGTTATCACAAGGAAAACCTGTTGATCAGAGGCTGCCACTGTGATGAAATATGAGCTATCGGAAAAGACAATGTTGGAAAGCAGCGGTCAGCAGCTCTAGGGCAAATGAGCACCTACAAACACCTACAAGCGTCGGTAACACTGTTCGGCAATGTGCGCAGGCCACTAACTCTTCGAGTAATGCTCCTCGGCGATCGTTTAATTTTCGAATGTATTTAAAGTCAAGAACCTAGAGCTATCCGCTCAAGCATGGCTCAAGCGCAACTCAGCAACAATCTTACTCTTGGCAACATTGACAACAACAGTCTCATCCTTCTGGCATTTCGCGCACACTATCTAAAATTCACTTCCCTAGTCCGAAAGGTCCACGAGGAAGAAACCGATGCATTCCTCATTCAGCAGTTAGGTGAAGATATTGAAGAAGTGCTCAACTTGGTGCAGCAGGTAGGTATTCAAGTTTCTGAACCAGCAGATATAGAGCATTGACGACAGGGCTGAGCATAGCATCGACATGTCTTTGAGCAAGAAGAGTTCGATGTCATCCGGAATGGCTTGAACCTTATGCTTCACGACATCATGCTGTTTCATAATAACATCAGTATTTTCCGAACCATGTAGCCAGCGTATAGTACGTATAGCCCTAGACAAATATACCTCCTATACACCCGGTCAGGTGTATAGCCTAAAGGGGGGTCTACGTAGCCGTATAGGCCAACTTATACGGCCTATACGTAGTGTATACTCAGCCTATACTGGGCTTTCCTCTCGTTGATATTCTGGCTATACTAGGCTATACCGCTCATTTTACCTTCCTATACTCATTGAATTTGCTCAATACTGTGCACCGCCTGAGAAAAGAAAATTGCTAAAATCATATATTCTCGTACTACATACATACATACATACATGACGGCTACACTATATACTCAAATTCGGAACCCTCTTCGAAAGCGGAGCCCTAGCTACTACACAACACCATATCAGGATAATCAGTAAGGAGTCGTTGTAAGAAAAAATATGTACACATACGAACCTTTCCTAGCTGCGTGCAGACTTGCTATTCTAGCTGTGCTTGGTGCTGCCGGACTGTTGACCGGGTCACAGTGGTAGTTGGGTTAGTAACACGAAAGGAAAAAGACAAGCCGTGACGCACTGATTCTCCAATATACCGAACAGGCGCAACTGACTCAACCAAGGGCTATAGGAATTTCACTGAATTGGAATAGTCAACGAGCAGGTTCAAGAGAAAGAAGGGAAGTATACTAGCACGCTTACAAAGCAGCAGAAGAACTCCTATCCTCCAACTGAAAATTAACAGATGAAACAGAGCTAACGGATAGACATTAGAACAAGAAAGAAAGGGAGGGGAACAAGGAATAAACAGGAACGAACGGATCGTTTATTGATTCCATGTGCTGACTAATAACTGTATAGCCAGCCACTCGGAGTCTGAGCGGAGTTTGAACTGACTTAGGGTCGTCGTGAATCTTAGACTGCGTATAGCACTACTCTCTCTGGACAATTCAACATCATCGTCTCTGTTATGCCTCACTCTGAGTTAGCTACTGAGCAGGGAGAGAGGAGAAATTCGTGCAATAGTGCCTGGAGACTTTATTATGACTTCATTAAGTATATGAATGCTGTTCTGAGGTAGGATGTTAATTATATCCAATAAATAATATTCAAAAATAACTACAACCTTCAATTAGTTCAAGTTCAATGAGAATTAGCGAAATACTATGTGATCTAACATGTGTATGTATTGAGCATAGATGTGTATAGGCAAGGCATAAGTTTGTGGGGTGTAGGTCAGGGTGTATAATTCTGCATAGTGCGTATAGCGTCTATACATCCTACGCGAGATATGTTGCCTATACTGGGCTACAGGGTTCAGAAACTACTGATGACTTGACATTGGGAGGTCACACCTAACACAGTGAGAAAATTTTGGAAGGGTCTTCTGTAGTTTCTCAGTCAACAACAGTATAAATAATTTGTACCTACATGTGCCCCCGAGTTCACGTTTAGATGCAACCCAGTATTTACTTCGAATTACTGAAATATGTATGAACCTCCCAAAAGGGAAAATCCCACGGGGTCCCAGGGCAATGTTCCAAATTGGGACTCTCAAACATCTCGTTATCAAAAGAATATCATTCAAAGTATTAGAATCTATGGTAGCAGATAAAGTTGACAGTCTCTCAGCTATCAATACACACATGCTTCAACTTGAAATGAGTGAAGAAACTGATGGCATTATTGAACCGTATACGACAGGCATGTCTCAGCTAAGCAGCGGCTTAGCCGCTCTGAGCCGCCCAGGAGCCGCCAAGAGCCGCTTACATAAACGGCTCCAGTTGAGCCGTTTGAATAAGCGGCTCAGCTCGGCTAGGTTCAGCTCAGCTCAAGCCGGCAAGCTAGCCGAGCTGTTGGCACCCCTAATACTGACTATCATCGATAATAGCCTTGTTATTATGTTAGGTGACATATACAAAAATAGCGTTGGCTTCGAATTCTACACGGAAGGATTGGTACGGATATGAGTTGGGTGACGAGTAGTGTATTGTATACAAAAACTATCAACGTCAGCGGTTACAATCAGTCGAGAAATGGTCAGATCAATAGTTGGGAAGTAGTTGTTATAAGAGTATTCTGATATTCAGTAAGAATACAAGGTGAGTAATATGTAGATAAAACAGTTGTTTGGTAGTTGTAAGGATACGTATGGGTAATAGTAAGCAAAATAACAAGGCTAGCATACCTCGAAAGACTACGAGTTTTTATACAGTTTTAACTACTATGTATATATTAGGAAATGAATAAAATTGGGATACGTCCTCTCACATACTCGGGTCAATATAGCTCCGAATGTCTGCTGTTGACTCGAAATTCATGCCACAGGCATAATATTATTCCTGTGTTTCTTTTCTTGTACCATCTAGTTTCACAGTTGTCTGTACTCTTCGGTAATGGAAGTTGCCGGTAAGATTCATTCTCAGTGCTGTGGCATTTCCTTCTGAGCTTCCCATCTATTTCTTATTCTAGCATGTTCCACGGGTTTCTAATCTCTTACAACTATCATTGGTACATTGTTTGGATCACCCCTTATGTTTGAGTCCTAACAAGTGCAGAGACAGGACAGGCAGTGGGTAAGCCACTGGAAGGACATCAGGGCTGGATCTATTCAGTTGCCTACTCTCCAGATGGAAAGCACATTGTGTCTGGGTCATGGGACAATACAGCAAGGATCTGGGGTACAGAGACAGGACAGGCAATGGGGAAGCCACTGGAAGGACATCAGGACTCAGTCAATTCAGTGGCCTACTCTCCAGATGGAAAGCACATTGTGTCTGGGTCATGGGACAAGACAGTGAGGATCTGGAGTGCAGAGACAGGAGAGGCAGTGGGGAAGCCACTGGAAGGACATCGGGACTTAGTCAATTCAGTGGCCTACTCTCCAGATGGAAAGCACATTGTGTCTGGGTCATTGGACAACACAGTGAGGATCTGGAGTGCAGAGACAGGACAGGCAGTGGGGAAGCCACTGGAAGGACATCAGGACTCAGTCAGTTCAGTGGCCTACTCTCCAGATGGAAAGCACATTGTGTCTGGGTCAWKKGACAASACAGTGAGGATCTGGAGTGCAGAGACAGGACAGGCAGTGGGGAAGCCACTGGAAGGACATCAGAGCTCAGTCAATTCAGTGGCCTACTCTCCAGATGGAAAGCACATTGTGTCTGGGTCATCAGACAAGACAGTGAGGATCTGGAGTGCAGAGACAGGACAGGCAGTGGGGAAGCCACTGGAAGGACATCAGAGCTTAGTCAATTCAGTGGCCTACTCTCCAGATGGAAGGCACATTGTGTCTGGGTCATYAGACAASACAGTGAGGATCTGGAGTGCAGAGACAGGACAGGCAGTGGGGAAGACACTRGAAGGACATCAGAGCTTAGTCARTTCAGTGGCCTACTCTCYAGATGGAARGCAYATTGTGTCTGGGTCATWAGACAASACAGTGAGGATCTGGAGTGCAGAGACAGGACAGGCAGTGGGGAAGCCACTGGAAGAACATCAGAACTCAGTCCGTTCAGTGGCCTACTCTCCAGATGGAAAGCACATTGTGTCTGGGTCATATGGCAACACAGTGAGGGTATGGAGTGGAAAGATAGAGCACACTGTGAACAGGCCATTAGCAGAACACCATCAATCACAGTGTTCTGTGTCTCAGTCATCTGGTCAGCTAGTGCAAAATCACTTCTTACATGCAAGTATGGTGTTTAACTCCTTATCCCACATTACCTCTGCAGGCTGGCTTCAGTCACAGAGTAATGACCTGCTTTTCTGGGTTCCCCAGCAGTATAGGCCAGGGCTCTCTGACCAAAGGCAGATCCTCACCATACCTGCTGATGCTGCTGGCCAAGCTGTTTACCTTGATGTCAGTCACTTCATTCATGGAACCCACTGGGAAGCAGCCTGGAAAGAGTAGATGTAGCTGGGCCTTTCATGCAAGCACAGTAAGAAATACAGATATGACAGTCTACTTTCAGTATCTATAATTGGAATTACCAAGTACTTATGAGGCAGATTCCTTGTTCGACCAGGCACAATACAAACAATATGATCGATCACCTTATACTCTATAAGTTCATGTAATTCCTTTCTACTCAGAAAATTACAATGAACTTTTGTGTTTAAAATGAATATCTTGAGAACACAGCTCATCTGTATCTTCCTTGGTATCCTAGGATTCCTCCTCTGTTCAGCATGATCTTCAACTTCCATAGTTCCACTATCCAAGCAAGGTCTTGCATCCCTTGCCTTCAAGGTCTGGGTATGAGTCATGGTCTTGTCACACATGGCTGGAGCCCTCCTACTGATCTGTCCCCTAGCAGACAAATATGGCTACATTCAGGTGAGAAGAATACATACAGGCTAGCACGTAATGAAAGAATCAGGTTGAGACCATTAAGCAAAATCCCTCATTAGCAGGCCATTCCAAAGCCATATGCCCACTCCAGGTGAGAGGAGAAGATTCAAAGATGTATGTAGAACTTGGTCCATGTAAGAGCTGTGACTGCCCTAACTGAGCACCAATGACCATCTATATTGAATGTCTGGATAGTAACACGATCCATATGAGTATTTTGGGAATTCTGAAGGAGTGTACATCTACTTCAACCCTTAGTAAACAGTATCTGTAGCAAATGAGATCTTACTGTTGTCTGGACCACATCTAACTATGCCGTGAAGAAATAATGAAGCATCATACGTTGGTGGATGTTGAAGGGCTGCCGCACTGGTCAATGCGGTCAGTGGCACCGCACACTTTCGCACGGCCCAGGACCTGGCACTGCCACCACCATCATGTCCCACTGTGACAACGACAGCGAGGTGGATATCTGGCTTGACACTGTCTTTCCCGTGAGTCGAATGATTCTCGCAAAGTCTAAACATCTGAAGGTACTTGCTTCCAGGAACCACCTCGCCCACCAACAAAATCAACAATCAGCGTTTACTGCCACAAAATCTCTTCGAGCGACGCAAGTGAACACAAATGTTCAGGAAACAAGGATATGACTAGTTGGATCACATCCTCTATGGGGTCATTATCCGTGATTTTTTCTACTAAATTCTTCTCAAGTAATTCTCAATAACGTATCTTCTTAGGTGGAACTCTGCCCGATGTCTATCCTCGTTTCTGGACAAAAACCCACAAATGTCAAAAGACCAGTTCGTATTAGAGCTAGGAGCAGGAGGAGGGTTACCTAGTATCATATCAATATGAACGGAGCTAAAAAGGTGTGTATAGCTTGTCCCTTCTGGCCGTATGCAATGTTGATTTTTTCTTCATCCTAATATGATCGCATAACTGAAAGCCTAGGTCGTTTTGACGGATTATCCTGATGCGGAGCTTGTGGAGAACATGCAGCTCAACGTAGACGAGAACGTGAAGGAGGAGGGAATGCGGGCAAGAGCTGTCGTGAAGGTACATTATTGCTCCATCCTGCATCATTCTTTCTGTTTGCGTATCTTAATCGTCCACCAAATGTTTAGGGATACATCTGGGGTACCTCAATCGACCCACTTCTTGACACTCTACCTGGGTCTGCGATTCGTGGATTCCATGTCATCATCCTCTCCGACCTCGTCTTCAACCACTATCAGGTGAGTACTCATGCTTCGGAAGTTAGTCTGTATACTAATAACGTTTATCACGGCACCCTACAACAGCATGAAGCCTTACTGAAATCCTGCGAATTCGCTCTACTCCCTTCAAACTCGAATCCGGAATCTGGACCCGATGACCCTTGCGTCCTAGTTTTCTACATGCACCACCGACCACATCTCGCACATCGTAACATGGAATTCTTTGATAAGGCACGCAGAAAAGGATGGATTTGTGATGAAATAGTAACGAGAAATTGTTCTGTGTGTTGATTTCTACTACTGATCCCCCAGCTAAGCTGATTCGTATATTGCCTCTGTAGCCAATGTTCCCCGACGATTCAGGAGCGGAAGAAGTTTGCTCGATTGTGCATTGCTGGAAGTTGATTCCAGTATGGAGGTCAGGGTCGAGTGCATAGCACAAGCGCGTCGCTGTCTAGCATGGAGGTCACGATGCCCGGTTTGCCTTGATCGAGGAGTATCAGAGTTGGTCGGGTGAGAATTTCAGTGTTCTTGGCTCCAATCCAGCGATCATGTACAATTGTTTCAAGACCTTTCCACTAGGAGCTGTTATGTGACGGTCTTCGTGTGAATTCCACCTGTTCTAGAGCAAGCTTCAAAGCACATACTAATCCTCTCTCTCTCTCTCAGATGTCTGTCTAGTCTGCAACGTTCCGTGTTAAAAGGCTGTCAGGGCGTCACGGCCACCACGCAGGACGGACAATGGCTTCTGCTCACCATCTATCCCAGACCCTTGTCTTGTGTACATCATCCTGTACCGATATCCCTTGTCATCTATACCTACTCTTTTTTTGTATTTGTATTAGGCTCCTTACTACTCCCAATGCATCTTCGAGCTGAATGGTACCGAAAAAAAGACCAAGATTATGTGCTCATTAAGTACATGCAGCATGCCGGGCTGTTGCATATTCACGAAAGCCACCAACAACAAACCAGTACACAACGAGAGAACGAATATGAGGAACTCGAGGCTTCGTGCATACAACTAACACCGACGATCCCTATCAATACCTGCTTTCACAAACACAATCCCACTCGCAATGACCACTGTTGCGATCCCTGTCTATCATAGCAGTCATAGTCCCGACGATAGTCATCGTAACGACTACCGCAACTGCCCCATATCACTACTAGTATGGCGAACATCGTAGTCGTGCACGTAGCGGCTGTCATCCAGGGGTTATAAGGACGTTCGTCTGCAAAAGAAGATAAGTTATACGACTACAACTAGCTTGGTATAACTCGGCTTACAATCCTTGACGCTTGCTAGGGCCATGGTAGTTTCTAGGTGTTGGTGGTCTTGCCCGTCCTCGGCGAGCCTTCGGTCGAGATGGTCAGGAAAAATAAGAGAAGATGAGAAAAGGCAGACGCACTCGCTGAACAGCGATAACCTTGCCTGTAAGCTCGATGGCATTCAGCACAGTAATGGCCGCATCAGCCTCTTTGTCGTCTCCATCGTAAACAGACGAGATACACAAGTGTGGGGGTCATATATTACCGACTGATACTTTTGGAACCTACAGAAATGCACAAAAGGTTAGGCGGTAGATACATAGCTGATGAAATTTCTACACACCCTTTCGATTTCATCAAGAGCCGCTTCGAGGTCGCAAGCGTCCAATGGCTCAAGCTGTGGAGACATGGAGATGTTTTCCAGGATTGTGCCCATCATCGTGAGTAGGCGGACCATGAGTCAGGAGCTAACGAAGCATGAAGGCTAACAAGACTTACTCTCGGTGACCGGGAATTCTACTCCTATTGAGCCTTGCGAAGGTGGTCCACTATTTTCGTAGAAGTCACTTGAGGTCGATCATGGGCGAAGGATGATTTAGTGTCGCCAGGAGCCAGACGTTCGAAGCAAAAGAAACTCGAAATGAACAGTCGACGAGGAGTCATACTGAGGCAGCTTAAGATATCGAGAATTTTTGCGTCTTTTGAAGCTCGACATTACAGAAATGTTGGCCTTGAGCTGACACGAACAGAGCAGAAAAGAGAACGAGAGGCAAAGAAATAGTCGAGACGGCAGCGAAATGTCGTGGCGAGTCGTGGGAGTCACTGCAAGACACCTGGACACCTGCTGCCCTCAGCTTCAAATATGTAACTTCACTATTCTTTGACGGCGTTTTCAATGCTAAGTCATTGCAGCAGCAGCAGAACTTGAATATTTGAATGGTCACTGATAGCATGTAAGGTGATATTTTTTACTCCTTCGTTGGGTTTTCATATTATTCAGACGTCATGGAATACAGTTCAACGAACCACTAGTTTGACTACATCTGTCGATGTTGGCGAGAATGAATTCGTATTTGCGTATCAACGACGTCGCACTGCTTTTCTCGAAAGGCTGGAGTAGGTGGGGTGCTTGCTGTGTTCGCAACTTGGCAGTTTCACCCAGGAGCCAAGGTTGAAGAGGCAGAATGAGCGAAGGACCCAGTATACTGTGAGTGAGTAACGTACTGTACATCCCCCTGCCGCCAATCATATACCCTTGTCCCTCTCCATCTCTGCCACCTCGTACTCATCTTCTTCTACAACAACTGATTCGCCCTCCCAGGTCAAGAACTGCCATACAGCGTATTTGCACCTAAACCCATGTCCATAATTGTAGGGCTTGTATCCATATTGAAAGACGAAGGCACCCCAACTCCTTCCTGTAATGAACCTCCTTGGTGCAGACCCCGTAGTGGGCGGCATCTATTGATTCTATTCGTCCTCGCCCAATCCCATGACTAATTCATTTCCTCCCAAACAATCTCTAAATCTCATCTTCAAATCCACCCAAACTAATACCGTCACTTCCAGCACTATCACCCGTCTCACGACCCTCCCTTCCTCATCTCGCCGTACCTAGGAGATTCCTGTCCAGAAGCGCTGAAGCGGTGTCGGGTCTAGTCTCACCCGCAGGCTCGTCTCTCGGCTCGGCTCGCCTTGATGCCCACTTCGTGCCACTCCCAATGCCGCTCTTGCAGGTTATTCCCGTGCAGAGGCATTCCAATGCAGAATAGGTTGCGCTGAGTCCATCTGCGTCGCAGGGACGTACACCAGCACACTAAAATTATTTCCTACCAACTACGTTACTGCTGGTGGTGATTATACACGCAGGAGCAGAGAGGGGTCGTACAGATTGAAAGGCAGACGAGATAGAGGAGGTTTCGCTGGTAATTGGCGCCGGTAGTTGGCGCTGGTAGTTGACGGTGGTGAGGTCAACTTAAGGAGAGGTGAAGGAGTTATACTTCTGTTGGATGCGCTATCTCCTCCACCACGACCTTGACCTTTCTCGTTGCCCAGGATTCCCGTTGCAATCATCCTGCTCCAACACACTCGAAGGCCTAGCAGGCACCTGGGGTTTGCTTGCAGGTCCTCCATTCACTTTAATGCCGGTTTCGAAGCAAGATGGATGTGAGTCAATTTGGAGGAGCCAGGAAGGAAACAGTTTTCGTTGAAGCCGACGGAGTCACCAGGAGGCACGATGGCTATGATATGGGGGAGGGCGGAGACGCTTTTGGTGTGCATGTTGCAAACGAGGGCACGCTGGACGTCAGCGTTTCTACAGCGTACAGCATGCATTAACACATTCAAGATGAATTGACAATATACCGAGCCTTGCAGACGATACAGCTGAAGCTACTTTGTGTATTCGGATGCTCTTGGCTGAGTGTCAACCAGCTCAGGCCCTTGACGACGGTTGACGTGTATGTGCATTGGCGCAGAAGCTATGGTTCATTTCAAGGCTGTATTCTCGGAATCGATAAAGCCCTTTGCTGTAGCTTCACATAACTTCAGTATTACTTGGGTCCGGCCAACAGGCTATACCTTACCGAATGCGGCAACCGCAGAGCTCGAAGCTTGAATCGTCATCGATGAGAGGTATGATATCTCCTACTTCCTTCATTTGGTCTTTATGATGTTCACAGAAGTTACAGAATGGAGTTCATATCCACCAAGCTCGAGCTCTCACTGGCAGTGCTGAGGTGCAATAATGGTACTTTAAATATTTCTACTCGGGAGCCATTTCTGTGACGTCAACCATGACGCTCAAGGCCGCACTGAATTCAATGAACAAAGTTTGTCCGAGTCACTTCAAGGTTTCCTTCGAATCGGAACAGCGTTATTAATGGTACAACTTGCATGGGACCCTCACTTTCTCCATGACTATCTCATCGGTAATTGAGAATTCTTGCTGGTATAAGTAGTGGAAGACCTGAAATACTGTGAAGTCAACACCCCTCGTACTCGCTTTTCTACTTACAAAGGCGAAATGACGACCATAGTCCCAGTCCCCTATGTTTCGGACAAACTAACAACGCAGCTGAATGGCCCCATGGTATTCAATTCTCTTGATGAATCCTTGAAATGCTTCCTTACAATCTTCTTTCTAGGCTCGTAGCGTTGATCATAATGCTGTCGAGATATGGAGAATTCTCAGTAATTTCTTGTCTCTTTGCGGCATTCGACTCGAAGGAAAAGCCCTCGATGTTGATTTCTACAACGAGTGCAAGAAAGTTTTGCTTTCAGACTGCTTATTCTGCGACAATCACTCGACTGAGCTCACTACAACCATATCGGAATCGTGGTTTGAGCGGTTCCTCAGCGTTGGAGTATTCATGGCGTCCAATGCGTACAGTCATCACAAAGACAAATCAATGATAATCTATATCGCCATCTATAGTGCCTTTGTAACTTGCTTTGACGATATCTTCGAGACGAATGTCGATCACTTCAGTGGTTTCAATGAGCGCTTCATGAGAGGGCTTCCTCAGGAAGACTTGCTACTAGAAGGTCTTGCTCGAGTACTGCTAGCGGCTCCGCGATACTTCAGACGATTGCCTTCAAATATGATCGTCACAGCTACCTTGGATTACTTCACCTCCCTCTCGGTGGACTTGCAAACTCGTGACATGACAGTAAGTGGGAGAATTTTAGATGGCCTCTGAGTGCGTCGCATTCGCTCATAAAATTCTTTTCACCAGTTCAACGAAAACCTTCATAATTTTGCCCTTTTAATCAGGAACATTTCTGGCATTGCAGATGCATAAGCTATGTTCATATTCCCGAGGGACATACCTTTTGCTGTTTATGCCTCCCTGATATGAAGACCTATATCAACTACGTGAAGTAAGCCATCATACTCAAGTGTAGCTGTCGTGAACTGAGATTCCTTAACCCTTCTTTCAGCGATGTGATGTCTTTCTACAAGGAAGACAAAGCACAGGAGACAGAGAACCTCGCTTCCATTCTGAGGCAGATACACCCATCGATGACGAAATACGAAGTTCTACAAAGCCTTGCAGACGATACGGCCGAAGCTGATCTGCGTGTTCGAACGATTTTGGCTGAGTATCAACCGGCTCTGGAGGCGTATGAGCATTTCCGTAAAGGACATGTTTCATTTCATGTATCATGTGGGAGATACAAATTGGAGGAACTGTTCTCGTCTGTTGGTACTCGTTCCCAGTCATTTGTGTAATCCACCCTTAGGCGGGGGCCTGTTCAGTATGGCTCACCCGTCTTCCTACCCATTCCGTTGTTTTTTTATTTACAGTACCCAATCTTTTCATTTGAAAAGTGTTTAGCCAAATTTTATTCATGTGTAGAACAAGCATACAATTCAATGCAGGTAGTACCTAAACCCAGGCTCGATAATCTAGAAAATGAATTTATAAGTCCAGAGCTTGAGGATATTGATGCATCGCTACGGCAGTGCAGAGAGTCAACCAATCCACGGTGCACTCACGTCGACGAGGCCAATCTGTCCTGTCCTCTGGTGGCCGTCTATCATGTAGGCAGATAATTTACGACCAATAACCTCCAGTGGCCTTCTTCATCCGGCTCTCAATGACAGCTTTCTCCTTTCCCGCAACAACAACAGCAGCGATGTCAGTAATACCTTCATCGTCCACAACCGCAGTTTCTTCGTCAGAGGGAACTTTGACATGACCCTCTTCCCATATTTGCTTGACCAGGGCTACCAAGGTATCTTGTAGGACCCCTGGCTCGAGGGGGGCATCAGGAGGAGAGATTGCAGACATTACGGATTGATTGGACCGAAGGTGTGCGAGGTGGTCCTGACAGTTGCGAATGCCAAGGGGAATGGATGTATAGCCTTGGCGTAAGATGAATTCTGATTCCAGAAACCTCATTTTCAGTGTCATGGCGGTGTTTAATGAACGAACAATTCTCCCAAGTTGGCGATACTTTGGCGATACTGGAGATCTTTATGGTGAGATTTCTACAGTGTATTTGGACGTGAATCTTACACAATACTCTGTCAGATTCTTTTCATCCCTTCGCGAAGCCATACAAAGTTGTCTGTGCACAACTGGACTACTGATTGATGAGGGTGTCATGTCTCGGGCTGGAGATTCTTGGGAGATTCGATATAGAGGAGAGGCAGTCCTGAGTCGTCCATCACCGGGATGAGACTAGGTGTATGGAAGGCAGGGACAGGTAGTAGAAGGTGGTAGCAAAAAGAGGTGAAAGGTAATTGAATTTCATGCCGTGCTATTCCCGGCAAATTCCCGGCCTTGTGGTTCGGGCTGCCAGTTCCGAGTCTACACTTGTCACACATTGAACGAGAGCTACAGGAGGGTATTTAGTGTAACTAGGTTGGGACTAGGGAAATCCTGCATATACATAGAAAGTACTAACATAGATCATCCTGAGTGAGTGAAATTTATATTCTGAGGAGCCAACATGTTGGTTCAAGACCTGAAGCTTTAAGGTTTGAGTTCATGGAAAAAGCCGGCATCATCTCACATCAGCTTCCAGGACAGAAACACCTGTCAACAAGTACTCCTTGTCTTGTACTATCATCATCTCGTATCCAGAACAGATCAAAACCTGTTTTTCACCTCAAAGCATTTAAGCATGTCTCTCTCAAACATTCAAAACACAAACATAGGAAATCAAGGAGCAAACACTGAACCTCCCATTAAGTGTGTTATTCAAGTTTCACTGTGGCATTATCTGATATATGATTCATAGGCTGTACCTCACAATTGAGAGTATGTCATTTCAGATTATGCAAGCAAATAATTCAATGCTTGATCACATGATACAGAACTCAAAGCTAGTTTCACTGAAGTTCCAAAGAAGAAACCAATTTATGTCAAACTGTTGGACAAGAATAGTGAGAAAGACTTAGAGATCAAGACTGATAAGCTTTTGGCAGCAAAGGAAGTGGAGTGGATTCTGAATGCTGGTCCATTGTATGTTCTTCCTTTATCTATTGACTACCATCACTTACCAATCAAAATAGTACTATCAATGCTACTTCTTCCATTGACATCAAGATCAAAGAGTATCATCTCTTGCATCCCAACAAATTTCTCTTTCAAGGCAAGCTGGAAAATAAGGATGTCTTTGACAAACTTGCCAGATCAGTAGTCAATGGTAAGAACTAATCTCTTCATCCAATCTTTAACTAATGTGAGATAGACCATGACATGCAAACTCAAGACTTCAATGTTCAAGATGCTGGGATTAATATTGCTTTAACCATCTCCAGTGTAAGTTATTGTATCCATGATGGACTATTCTACATCTAATCTCCTGAACAGCAATCTCTAAACACCATTCTGGGTAGCTTCATTCCCAAAGCAGGTGTCTTGGAGAAGATGGGAAAGTACAAGGCTGGACTTAAATTCATCATGTCCATTGCCAAGATTCTTAGTGGAGTATGTTACACTATATTTCAGCTAGCAACAGGTAACTTACATCTCTTTTCAAAGTTGAATAAGTATGCCCAGGTAGCTGTAAATGGAGCTGAACAGATATATGGAGTAAGTCTATATTTATTGTCTTGTCATGCAAAGTGATTGAGGAGTGTAGATTCTTGAGACCCAGGCTAAATGTCATGAATCCATTCTTACACTGTTCAGCTCCATGGCAGATATGCTGGAGTTTATTCAAGATGCTGATCCAATCAAGAAACACTCAATGAAACTGGAGAAAATCATCAATGACATGCTCTTGAAGATGCATGAAGCTGTCCAGGATGTCATCAGAGAATGCAGCAAAAACATGTTAGGTAGAGATCAATTCTTTTGTTATCATAAACTCAACTGACAGGTAAATCATCAGAACAAGTACTATCCTCTGCAAGTCTTTCAGACAGTGTTGAAGAATACACTAAAGACTTTGGTAAATTGAAAGAGGATTACAAATTGTCACTGAACCAAATAGTAGCATTAGTTGTCTTGTCTCAAGGTAAGTTGCAATAACTATAGCTTAGGTATTGAAGAAGATTTATTTGCTAATGTATACTATAGAGTCCAAAAGAGAGCTCCAGTTCAAGCTAGATCCAAAGCCTCATCCTGGGCATAAAGTATGCATGGAAGGGACCCGAGATCAAGTACTACAGGGCTTGGTTGATAACATGCTCACTAACAGTGTTGTCTGGATCCATGGAGTGGCAGGAGTGGGAAAGAGCTCTATAATAGGCTCCTTGACAGAGATAATCAAGCAAAAGAGGGATCCTAAGCTGTACAACATGCAGCTTGCCATAAGCTTTCACTGTGCAAGGCAGAGCAGAAAGGATGATGTAGCTGTGCTTGTGCTTGTGCCTACATTGGCTTATCATCTTGCATTGAAATTTCCCAGATTTGGAGAAGAACTGGTCAGAGATTCTGACCTGGATAGAGCAGGGGGATTAGTCAACCAAATTAGAAACTTGCTAGATAATCCTCTGTCTAGCTTGCAGAATCAAGAAATCAAGCCAGCTGGCAAGATTGCAATGCTCATTGATGGCTTGGATGAATGGGGCTTAGAAGCTGATCGCAAATTACTTCTAAGTGGACTGCTAAATCTTTGCAAGCAGCATGAGTGGATGCATTTGGTTGTCACAAGTAGACCAAACTCTGAGATCCAGGATTTACTCTTACCAGATCAGTCTGGTTTCTTGAAAGCTGTGGACCTTTCAAAATATGAAGGAACTATCCAGGATATTGAAGTTTTCTTCAGGAATCAGTGGAGAGATAACCAAAAACTAAATCAAGTTCTGGCAGAAAGTGATGTAATGTCACTAGCACCATATGCAGACTTCTTATTCATATGGGCAGATACAGCTTGGAAATTTCTGTGCCAAAACCCAGTCCATAACTTCAAGATCCTGACAAATAAAGGATCTGGGTCTAAGTCTGGAAAAGACTCATATGATCAATTATATGACTTATACAGGACTGTCCTGGAGGAGTGTATTTCAGATCCTGAAAATGATCTGAAAGACTATGAACATATCATTGGGACAATCATTGCACTGCAGAAGCCTTTGACAATTGAAGGATTGAAAAGACTTACTGGGAACAATTCTGCTGATAGAATTGTAAACTCTCTACAGGCAGTCCTGTATAGAGATGCAGAGAACAAAATCAGGCATCATCTATCATTCCAGGAGTTTATTCTGAAGAAGGGGGAAAGGAGAAACATTGATATCAATGTGGAACAAAACCACAAAGAACTTGCATTGTCATGCTTTGATGTGATGAAAGAGCAGCTTAGATTCAATATCTGCAAGCTGGAATCATCCCATGTTGCAAATGCAGCAGTCCAAAACCCAACTATGGAGGATCGAATCAAAATGTATATCTCAGAGGAATTGCAGTATTCCTGCCAGAACTGGATACAGCATCTGACTGAAGAAATAGAAGAGAATGAAGAGTGGAAAAGGGTAAAGGAGTTTTTGAACAGCAAGATAGTTGTGTATTGGATGGAGTGCTTGAGCTGTATGAGTGAAGTATCACAGATGCAGGACATTATGAGGAAGGTGGAAGCCAAATGCAAGGTATGTACCTATAAATTCCAGCAAAACAGCATATTCTAAGGGAATTTAGACCACATCTATCCTACAGACAATAGGAGATATTTCTAAAATTATCTCAATGTTTCATCTGCCCCTTGCAGAAAGTACCCCACATCTTTACATCAGTGTATTGCCAACGATCCCAGAGGAAGTGGAGGTATTACAAGAGAACAGAAGGAACTTGAAATGTATGAAGATCAAGCAGGAGGGTCAAAATAGATATTGGAAGAATCAGGTTCATGAAATATTGACATTGTCAGTAGTAAACTCTATGGCCTACTCTCCAGATGGAAAGCACATTGTGTCTGGGTCATGGGACAACACAGTGAGGATCTGGAGTGCAGAGACAGGACAGGCAGTGGGGAAGCCACTGGAAGGACATCAAGACCCAGTCAATTCAGTGGCCTACTCTCCAGATGGAAAGCACATCATGTCAGGGTCATCAGACAACATAGTGAGGGTATGGAGTACTAAGACAGGGCACACTGTGAACAGGCCATCAGCAGAATACCATCATTCAGAGTGCTCTGTGTCTCAGTCATCTGGTCAGCTAGTACAACATCACTTCTTACATGCAAGTCTGGTCTTTAATTCCTCATTCCACATCACCTCTAAAGGTTGGCTTCAGTCACAGAGTAATGACCTGCTCTTCTGGGTTCCCCAGGAATATAGGCCAGGACTCTCTGATCAAAGGCAGATCTACACCATACCTGCTGATGCTGCTGGCCAAGCTGTTTACCTTGATGTCAGTAACTTCATTCATGGAACCCACTGGGAAGCAGCCTGGAAACAGTAAATGTAGCTGGGCCTTTCAGACAAGCACAGCAAGAAATAGAGGTGTGACAGTTTACTTTCAGTATCTATGATTGGAATTATCAAGTCTTTATGAGGCAAATTCCTTGTTTAACCATACACAATATGAACAATATGATTCATCACCTTGTACTACATAAGTTCATGTAATTCCTTTCTACTCTGAAATTTCAAAACAATTTTATGTGTGAAATGGACATCTCAAAAACACAATCCATCTGCATCTTTATTGGTATCTGGATTGCTTCTCTGCTCAGCATAATCCTCTTCAACTTTCATAGCCCCATCATCCAAGCAAGGTCTTGCACCCCTTGGCTTCAAGGTCTTGGCATGAGTTGTGCTCTTCTCACACAGCTGGAACCCTCCTAATGATCTGTCTATTAGCAGACAAATAAAGCTACATTTAGGTGAGAAAATGAGAACATATACAGATTATCATGTAAAGAATCAGGTTGAGACCATTAGTAAAATCCCTCATTCACAGGCTATTCCGATGCATATGCCCAGAGAATTCAAAGACGTATGTAGTACTTGGTCCATATAAGAGTCATGAGGGCCCTGACTGACCACCATTGACCATCCATCTTGAATGTTAGAACTTAGAATAGTGAACACGAGAAAGTTCAATGATCCGTATGAGTATTTTGGGGGTCCCGGAGGAGCGCGTATCTGGTTTGACCCTCAGTAAACAGTATCTGTAGCAGATGAGAACTTACCGTTTTCTGAACCGCAGCTAACTAGCCCTCAGGCGATGCCAGGAAGAAATATCGAAGCGTCGTACGTTGGTGGATGTTGACAGTCGAAGTCGCTGGGAGTCCGAAATGCCTCCGGAGTCCGCACACTTTCGCACGGCCACCACCATCATGTTCCACTGTGACAACGATGGCGAGGTGGATCTCTCGCTCGACACTGTCTTTCCCGTGAGTTGAAGGATTCTCACAAGGCCTAAAGATCCGAAGGTACTTGCTCTACAGGAACCACCTCGCCCACCAACACCAAAATCAACAATCAGYATTTACTGCCGCGATGTCCCTTCGAGCGACCACGAAACGCAAGTGAATACAAACGTTCAGGAAGTAAGAATACGACTCGTTGGATCACATCCTCTTTGGGGTCATTATCTGTGATTTTTTTTCCATTGAATTCTCCCGAAGCAGTTCTCAATAACGTATCTTAGGTGGAACTCTGCCCGATGTCTATCCTCATTTCTGGACGAAAATCCACAAATGTCGAAGGACCGGTTCGTATTAGAGCTAGGAGCAGGAGGAGGGCTACCTAGTATCATATCAGTCATGAACGGAGCTAACAAGGTGTGTATAGCTTGTCTCTTCTGGCCTTATGCAATGTTCATTGATTTTTTCTTCATCCTAATATGATCGCACAACTGAAAGCCTAGGTCGTTCTGACGGATTATCCTGATGCGGAGCTTGTGGAGAACATGCAGTTCAACGTAGACGAGAACGTGAGAGAGGAAGGAAGGCGGGCGAGAGCTGTCGTGAAGGTACGGTATCGCTTCATCCCGCATGATTCTTTCTTCTTGCGTGTCTTAATTGCCCACCAAACGTTTAGGGATACATTTGGGGTACCTCCATTGACCCACTTCTTGACCCTCTACCCGGATCTGCGATGCGTGGATTCCATGTCATCATCCTCTCCGACCTCATCTTTAACCACTCTCAGGTGTGTACTCGAGCTTCGGAAGTGATAATGTGTATATCAATAATCACATTGATCTCGACACCCTACAACAGCATGAAGCCTTACTGAAAACCTGCGAATTCGCTCTACTCCCTTCAAACGCAACTCCGGATTCTGGACCCGATGACCCCTGCGTCCTAGTTTTCTACACGCACCACCGACCGCATCTTGCACATCGTGATATGGAATTCTTTGATAAGGCACGCGGAAAGGGATGGATTTGTGAGGAAATAGTAACGAAGAAGTATCCTGTATGTTGACTTCTACTACTGATTCTCTGGCCAAGCTGATTCGTAAATCGGCTGTGTAGCCAATGTTCCCCGACGATCCAGGAGCGGAAGAAGTTCGCTCGACTGTGCATGGCTGGAAGTTGACTCGAGTAATGAAGTCAGGGTCGAGTGTATAGCGCAGGTAACGTTGCTGTCCAGCACGAAGGTCACGATGCACAGTTTGCCAGGCTCGAGGAGTATTAAAGTTGGTCGGGAGAAAAATTATGTTTTCTTGGCTCTCATCCAGTGATCATGTACAAGTGCTTCAGCAGCTTACAGCAATTGCAACTTGAAGCTCTTATGTGACGGTCTTCAAGTGAATTACACCTTTTCTAGAGCAAGTTTCGAAGCACATAATTCCAACGGTATCCTCTCTCCCTCTCAGATGTAAGAAGCTGTTGGAGCATCACGGCCACCACGCAAGACAGACAATGGCTTCTACTCCTCTGCTGCTGTGGCCGATGCAATTGTGACTCTCGATGGATCTATTGTGCTGACGCTCCATCGCGGTCACGAGATGAGGTCTACGCCACTTAAGCTCGCACTGCTTTGGCCTTTCGATTTTTTTTGTTTCTGTTCAACTCACGCAGCCCTTGTTACGAACCATGACTATGATCCTTCCTGGCTGTCAGTCTGACAATACTCAATCTTGTGTTTAGTACGTTCCTGTTTCCCCCATCTTCGGATCCTCATCGCACTCATTTCAGTTGCGAAATGTCCCCAGCGATAGCACCAAGTCACAGGCGCCTCAAGGAATCCGTCTAGACCAATGTGGGAGCAAGTTCGTATCTCTGTGAGTTATCGTTAGCTTTTGAGTATGACCCAGCTCTAATAGTTCTAAGTGTCCCTGCTCATTGGAGAGTTCAGTTTGGCGATTCGCCTGAGGCGAATAGAGCAGCCCTTTGCGAGTTAGTCTAGCAATTTTTATTTCATACGCTTATGCCGATTACAACACACTCAGCGACGACCGATCTATACACTCCACGACCGAGGTCACAGAGGAAGGCTACATCGATTCCCATGAATGGGTGGATTTCTACGACTTTACCCACTATGGCAACGATACTGGATACAACAAATACAGCAAGACTTTTGAGGAAAAGCTCACTGAGCTCACGGTCTCCAAATTACTACCGTCACCGCTCCTATCTTCTACCGCACCCACTAACCTCGCTGCTCCCCAACGCAATTCAGCTCCAGGGGCCACCAGTATGGTCCCCGACTCTTATAGCCAGGAAACTTCTACTCCAGAGTCCCCTTCACTCTCTGACCCTCATGCACAGCACCCTTCTCTTCCTGGTGCTACCTACGGGGCAGATCAACTCTTCTCCAGCAGTGCGGTCAAAACAGCGTACGTGTACATCACCTTTGAGGATAGACGGTTTGAAGACTTATCTACCGTGTTATTCTTTTGTTTCAAGCGGGAGCTCTTCGCCCACTGAGCAGGAGAAACTACCCTGTTACAGTTCCAAGTGCGTTGATTCCCTTCAATGTTCCCACTTTCATTTGCTCATTACCACCTAAGTTACATTGGACAGGCATTTCCCACTCGTTTTTTCCTTTACGCCCCTGATCACAGCCGGTGAGTTTTCCTTCGTCCTATATAGCATTGACTATGCTGATGGCACCCATGATTTTTGTCTCCGCATAGGAAACTCATCATTAAGCCGGACTTGCCCCAAATCATTCAGAAAGGCTGGTTGACTATTCCCCTCAAACTCGCGTCATTCCTTTCAACTCTCTATCCCAACCTTCCTACTTGCGCTCTTTTTGGCATGGTCTGCCACCCAAACTCAGCCACCGGCTACCTGTGCCCTCTCGAAGATTGTCATCGTCCTCATATCCAAAACGACTCTTGGGAATGCTTCCGCGAGCATATCCAACGAGAGCATCTAAATGGCGAAACTTGCTACGCGAGCCACACCGGAAAGTGTTGCAACGTCGCCTACCCGGTCCTCGATCTGCACAAACACACTATGAACCATCATTCGAAGAACGAGGTGATAATGTGCCAAATGTGCGGCACTATCTCCGCTCTGCCGGAAGATCATTTCGTTGATCATTTGTCAGAGTGCAAGGTCCTTCAGGAAGTGAGGACCAAAGAGAAACTGCCGGAAAACGATGTTCGGCGACCTGCTCCGAAATATGCTTGGCCCTGCGTCCGGCCGGGAAAGCCATTGAATACGTTGACCAGGAATCATGGTGTGGACTTCCAGTCTGAGCGCCCTCGCAAGAGGGCGAGGAGAGGTATGTCAACAGCACAGTGGTTTTTATTACGCCTAATGCTGATACTCTCTATTTGCGCACAGAATAGGCTAAGTATCACGCATAAGGGAGCGTTTGGCTCTGCAGTTTTTACTTGTTCATTGCTACCAATAACTCCTACTAGAAGAGTTATGACTAGTGGAAATGAAATTTTCTGTAGGCCGTAGTATATCCCGACTCACAGAAATAGCACCTCACGATTTATCATCCTGTTTCAATACCCCTCGCCATCTATACCCACTCTTTTTTATTTCTATTAGGCTATATATTAATGAGCATTTCGTAACTCTCGATGCATTTCTGACTTGAATGGTGCCGAAAAACGACCAAGATTATTTGCTTATTAAGTACATGCAGCATGCCGGACTCTTCCGCGTTCACAAAAGCCATCAAGAAAGCAACGGACCAATACACAGCGAGAGAACGAATATGAAGAACCTTCAAATTCCGTGCATACGCCTAATACCGACGGTCCCTATCATCATACCTGCTTCCACGATCATAATCCCGCTCGCGATAGCCACGGTCGCGATCCCTGTCATCCCGTCTATCATAGCGGTCATAGTCCCGACGATAGTCATCATAACGACTACCGCGACCGCCACGCGGATCACGACCACGGCGGTCATCATAGTCGCGCGCGTAACGGCTGTCATACGGTCGGGGGTCATACGGACGTTCAACTGCAAAAGAATGTAAAATGAGTTATATGACTCCAACTAGGTAGAATCCAGCTTACAATCCCGACGCTTGCTTGGGCCATGGTATTTTCCAGGTGTTGGTGTTCTTGCACGTCCTCGGCGAGCCTTCGGTGGAGATGGTCAGGAAAAAATAAGAAAAGATGAGAGAAGGCAGACGCACTCGCTGAACAGTGATGACCTTGCCCATGAGCTCAGTGGCATTGAGTGCCGTAATGGCTGCATCAGCCTCTTCGCTCGTCTCCATCGTGACAAACCCAAACAAACGGGATTCACGAGTATGGGGGTCGTATACTACCGATGCTTTTTGAACCTAGGGAAATGCACAAAAGATTAGGGGGTAGATGCATGGCTAAGTAACAATTACTCACCCTTCCAACTTTGACAAAAGCTGCTTCGAGGTCGCGGGTGTCCACTTTATGGCTCAGTCCGGAGACATGAAGATTGTTTCCAGGATTGTGTCCGTCATCACCACGACTAGGAGGACCATGAACATGAGTCAAGAGTTTACGGAGCACGCAGGCTAACGAGACTCACCCTCGGTCTGCGGGACTTCTGCTCCTACTTGAGCCTCGAGCGGGTGGTCCACTATTTCCATAAGAGTTTGGCTCATCCTGAGGCGCACTACCTCCAGCGTCCTGGGTAGGAATACTAATGCTTCCAGAGTTCGGCGGTGCCATATCTTGGGGTTGCCAGGCTGATAACGAGTGAACGCAAAAGTCAGGTTGAGGTCGATTATGGGCGAAGGATGATTGAGTAGTGAGGGTCGGCAGGAGACAGACGTTCGGGGCCGAAAAAACTCGAAAAGTACAGTCGACGAAAAATCATACTGAGGCAGCAAAACATATCGAAAATTTTTGCTCTTTTGGAAGCTCGACATTGCAGAAATGTCGGCCTTGAGCCGACGCGAACAGAGCAAAAAAGAGAATGAAGAGGCAAAGAAATAGTCGAAAAAATGTGAGACAGCCGATTCAAGTCTTTTCTTTTTGGCTATGGCGAAATGTCGTAGAAAGGTCGAGACCTATGTGGCTACCGGTGCTGATGTTGGGCACGTACCGTTGTCCATTGTTGTATTTGCTGGTTGCTGAACGTGCTTGTCGGGCGGCAGTGACGGTAAAAGTTCAAGGTGGACGACGTAGCGTTCATTACCTAAGCTCAAGTATTGTTCAGTCTCGGGCGTCAAGCTCATGAGCCGAAAAACTTATGGAAAAGCAAACAACATAATATTCACTGCGAGGTATAGGGGGTATATGCAGAATGATGCTACAAAGGAATGAGGACGAAAGATAGAGCAACGCTACAATCGCGAGTTGGATAAAACGTAAATGCGAGAAAGAATAGTAATGCAAGTGAATGAAGGTGAGACAGGATGCCAGAAAGCATACAAGGTGAAATTTAGTCCATAGTTAGAAGACCAAGCTAAGCCACCAGTAGGTGAGCAGCGTTGGCAAGGGYATCATAAGAGGAGGCCAGCCTCTATCGAGGATGCGTGCAGGGAAACGTTGATTACATCGGAATAGAGTAGCAATACGCGAGACAGAATACTGGCAAAGAGAAGAGTACACGTCAGGGACAGCTCGAGAACCCAAAACGAGGAAGACTCACAGAAATCATGCAAACACATACATTACCTTGGGCACAAACAACATAAGGCGTCCAGCGGACACTTCAAACAAGATGATCCTGCCAGGGGACAGCCGACGTTAGCTGGAGGTGTGATCAGAATAAAAGCCCAACTCACATTCTTCAGGAACGCCTAGCCTTTTTCGGAGACTTCCTTTGAGGCGTCTTTTTCTCCTTCTCCGGCTGCTTCTCCTGCACTGTCGTCCGCCTAGGCCTCCCTCTCCCCTTCTTCACCTCCGGCTCAGGTCCGAGGAACAGAGCGAGAGTCTCGCACCTCAGCTGATGGCTAAAGACCCCGCTCTTAGTACTATGCGTCCTACCACAGAAGCGACAAAAGAACATCTTGTGCACGGTGTGATGTTTCTGAATATGATCCTCATACATCCCAGCCTGTACCAAATACTGCCTATCTCTCCTACCATCCCCACACCTGGAGCACTTCATCGAAATATGCTTCCAAGGAAGATTATGCTTGAACTCGTGATTGAAATGAATCTGGTGGATGTGTTGGCTGACATTCTCGTAGTCCAAGTCCATGAAGTGGAGTCCGCATTCGCATACAGCGGATCTTGCGGGATTCTCCACGGCGGCAAGGAGGCGGGGTGGCAGAGTCGGGAAACGCGCCAATTGTTTCGAAGGCGGCAAATGCTCGATGTAATTTTGAGGCAGTGTGTCCGATAGCTGAACTTTGACACTATTAATGCAAAAAAGAAAGTTAATTTGAGAGAATTAGACAGTCAGAGATAGCAACATACATTTTACGAGCAGACGTGAGCAACTCGAACTGGTCGTTGGGTCTGATAAGGGTACTAGTCCTACACCGATGTCAGCAACACAATCAAGAACACGCTGTTGAAGTGACTTACGAGATCTCCGGACGGCAATATTGTGCATGATCAGCCGCACCCTGCCTTGACACGCTCGGTGAACCCATCTGGCGTCCAGAAGAAGCGGAACTGTGATGAAGGCTATCATACCGACTCTCAGGAGCCCAGCCGGGAATCATCTCAAATTCCTGCTGAATCTCATCGACAGACGGGAAAACATAGGTAGGGAACCTAATCTCGCCGTTGGGAAGGGTGGTGTAAAGAGGCCCAGAGTGGCGGGGAGAAGGACAGCCGTTGCGTATCCACTCCTTCTGGGCCTCATCCTCCGACTCAGAGGATTCATATGAGTCGCTATCGGAACTGTCGGACGGGGAAGCCGAGCGCTTTCGCGCATCCCTAGCAGGAGTCACGACATAGTTTGTTGAGAACGAGGTTGGGGGTGAATCTAGCACCGATTCTTGGAAGAACTCTGCGATGTCGGCGGTATTTTGCCGCCTAAGACGGTTCGCAAGTTCCTGGGCCTCGCGCGACTCCCGGGAAATAGCCGGCATACTCCTGGGAGCAGAAGAAGCAGGAGCTGGACGGAAAGGATTGTCTGCGTTGCAGGCGTCAATAAAAGATCGAGAAGGCCTAACGCCTAAGCTATTGAAATCTGCCTCAGAGCTAGTAAGGACAAGATGAGAATAGTGAGCGGAAGTCGAGACAACATGGAAGGTTTGAGGGGAAGCACGTACAGAGACCCAAATCTAGAGACATTAGGATACCTGTATGGGGTGAGTTCCTTGTGAGCCATTACAAGATCAACTTGTCGAGCAGAAGAATAGACACTAAAGAAATTCGCAGAAAACTACAGGAGCAACGGAAATCGGGGAGATATGTTTGTGGAGAGCGATTTCCGTGCGTGTTCAAATACTTTTTCGAAGTGTGTGGCCACACTCTTTGTCGTTGACTGTGGCATCCGGGATACGTCGACTATTGCCATAAAGGTCCAGCACTAGAGGCCAGAACTCCAATCCGCGTCACTCCTCGAAAGTTGTCAATTGTTTCTGTAGGCCACAGGACGTAGCTTGAACAATAGTCTGCCACTTCAGCAGAATTAGGCGATTTCCGACGTGTACTTCCTGCTTGATGAGCGCATCAGATCCGCCGAACACAATATGCAAGGATATATTCCACGGACCTTTCCTTGTCCATTGTGGCCTAAACCAGGTTTTGAATGGCGCAAGCGCTCCATAACGAGAGGAGCGATGGTATAGTATTGTGCACTTTGATACAAAGTGGAGGCATCGTCAAAGCACAGAAACAAGCCAACTGTGGATTGCCGAGTTCCATCCGAGTTCAACACGTCACGGCAGCTAGTACAACACAACATTTGACGAATCTGCGGTTTCACCCGTTGAGAGGTCAAAACAGCCGCCGAAGCCCTGTCAGAAAATGGACTATTTCAGCACTTGAAAGGTATCACCTTCATCTACCCTCAGCCTTCAACTTCCAGAGTTCCGTCGCCCAAAACAGTTGAGAAGTTAAAAATTCCAAATCTCCCCATTTCGAAGTATTTTTGATGGAATTTTGAGCTTAGACAAGGGGATGTTAGCGGAAAGGAAAATTTTGACTGTTGTTGTCAGAGGTCAGACCACTTCGGCCTGAGAATTTCTGCTTTGACACCGCAGCACTGCCACCGCACGCAACCGCACGACCCGATACTTCAATTCCATATATAGATAGAAGTTGCACGGTTCCTCGAAGACTTATACAAGATTTGAATATGGAATCAGGATTGAGTACGATTATGCTACAGATACATGCAAGCTATATACAAATACAAAATACACCTTCAAAACACCTAGGCCGTTTAGAATTTTACGAGATAGTGATCTTCTTCGGTGTAGCCTCAGCACTAGTTTTCGGGAAGGTCAGAGTGAGTACGCCATTCTCCATCGAGGCTTTCACTTGGTCCGACTATAATACGAAATCGCAGTCAGCAAACAATTTCATCTTAGTACAAGGAAAATCATCAGACACTTACATTCACACCCTGCGGAAGCTGCAAAGTCCTCGAAAACTTCCCAAACCTCCTCTCACGCACAGCATACCCATTCTGCTCATGCTCTTCCGAGAGCTTACTCTCGGCTGCGACTGTTAACCGGCCGTTGTGTAGATCAATTTGCACATCCTCCTTCTTCATGCCAGGGAACTCGAAGGATGCTGTGACGAGGTTCTTCTCCGCATCTTCGTGCAGGTCCATTCTGCGAGGAACATGTTTATTGACAAGTCGAGAAAAGAAGGAGAGGAGAACCTACCTTGGCTTCAAGAACCTCGGTACATCAAAAGATGTCTCTACTAATGTTCTCTGCTGCTGGCCGTGGTTGTTGGAGCGTGATGCTCGAGAGGCGAATGCCTCGTCAAAGAACCGGTCCCAGTTGTAGTAGGGCTCGTAGTAGAAGATTGACATGTTTAACAGCGATGTTTTATAGGAGTAGCTTGAGTAGCTCGAGTGTGTTTTTGTGAATGAGGCGAAACAGTGAAGAGCACTGGCCAGTAACCAAATGCCTTTTATCATCGTCCACCACGCCTAGAGGTCTTTCTCGAAAGCTCTGTGTGAAGCAGCGAACGTTCTCGAATCTGACGTCAGAGCCGCTGTGAGTATCATTTGGCGCCGGACTACAATTAAGCGCCGGACAGCAGAAGGCAGGAAAGAGGCAGGAAAGAGGCAGGAAAGAAGCCGGAAAGCCGCACAGTACAGGCCGAGACAACTGCGAGCAAATGAAAGCTTGTTCAGAAGCGTGATACAGATGACCAGGTACCATGAGTGTCACCTTGCAAAGTATAGCTATTCCTCTTGCATTCTCCTCGAACATTCCACCGCCTTCCTAGCTTTCGCCGAGATTCGAGAGGCGACCATCTTCAGAGACAGGGTACGTAGCCCATATATGATGCATCCTCTCGTTGAACATGGTCTTACTTCAGAAGATTCTAGTAACTCCTGAGACTTATAAAAGTCAGCGCTACGTTAAAGCTCCTGTCCAGCAACAGCACACTCACCAATTCAAACCATCTACATGTCTGTCTACTATTACGAGCCCTTCTACCACTTCGACCGCTTGTTTGATGAGTTCTTCTCCACAAGACCCACCATTAGTGGTCAAGTCCAGCAGAACCCAGGCGAAACTACAAGCGCTATGATGAGGTCCATCAGGCCGAGGTATGTTTCTTGCTTCTCCAGCCCTTCAAATTTGCTGACTTTTCTTCCAATAGAATGGACCTACACGAGGACGTGTCCAAGAACGCCGTGACCGCAACATTCGAACTCCCGGGCCTTAAGAAAGAGGATGTGGAAATCGACGTGCATGACGGTCGTCTAGTCATCTCTGGCGAAAATAAAACATCTTCAGAGTATAATGAAAGCGGATACGCTGTTCGTGAGAGGAGTGTTGGCAAGTTCTCTCGTCAATTGAGGCTTCCTGAAGGAGTGAAGGTAAGACACAATCGTCGTGGTTCAATGGATTGGATTTACTCACTAATCGGCGCGTTACAGGAAGAAGAAATCAAAGCCTCGCTGCAAGACGGTGTTTTGACTGTCACTTTCCCCAAATCCGCTCCCGAAACTGCCCCAAAAAAGATCACAATTTCGTGAATGACCCTTGCTCAGTTGCTTTCGAAACTGTATTACTTTCGAATGTAATCTTGGACATGTTTGGCCTGTAGCTATAGTTTTTCTGTCAAGTCAATATCAATCACTATACAAATATTGCAAAGGAGGCTATAAAGCGTACGAAGGACAATCCTATTCAACTTCAACATATTCGGTCACTGTTCGTGAGCGCAGCGTTGAAAGTAGCAAGTGGCGGTGCGGCCGATAAGATAAGCAGCCACCAGCAGACAAATCTGCCGTACATTGACAACCTTTTCCGTGACGTCCGTCTCGTTATTCATCTAATCCTCTCTTCACGCTCTACCCTATGCTTACCTGTCACAAAATGACTCGATATAAGTGCTTACTTTCTGGATAATTTTCGTTTACCTCCTCCATCTCACAATCTAGGTGCGTGGTATTCCGTATTTAATTGAATAGGCAGCCGCATACTGAGTCTCATTTCTCTGGACATGGTATTTCACACATACAAAGTCCAATGGCCGAGGTCTTGGCTGGTCTCGGTTACGTCTCTCACGTTCATGGCCAGTTGCGGTGCCGAATTGGCTACCGATAAAGCCAAAATATAGAGCTTGTCCTGACGGGTGTAGGGCTGTGTAGGGTGACTGTGCATATGTACACAATATGTACATGGTTTGAAGGTTCGGGTATGCACGGATTCTGTGATTTCAAATTTACGCGACAGACGGCTTGCTCGGTGTCCGAATAGCATGGACTGATCAAAATAGGTATGTAGGGATCTATCTGCTGAGAGCTGCTTTTGCCTCGAGCGACAGATAAGAGAATATTAATCATGAATCGTTCACAAACACTCATTCGCTAGCCTCTCTTCATCATGACCGTTACATGAAACACAGGATAGTGAGTGGAAATATGTTTTCGCCTCCGGAGAGCCTAAGTTCAGCCATACTACTGAGCTATGTTGCTGCAATGATATCCGTCGTAGGTTCTAGGCCAGTATGAAACAGTTCAGTTGAGGCTGGTGTCTCCAAGTTCAAATCTCAGTTCAGTATGAGTCTTTTGGGGTACTCAGTCCTCAGGCTCTTCCCTATGTTGAAACGGCATTTATCTGAAAATGACGGCAGTATTTTTATTTCAGGCTGGCAACATCTATCCGTGACAGCTTTCATGTATATTATTCAGGTTCCCGTTTACCTCCGCGCGTTTAAAAGGACCCGAGGTATGTAGCCAACCTCAGAATTCTCTCTTTTTGCAAGTCCTTGCCTTTCGTCTTCTTTTATGCATTCACACCGTGAACTTGCCTCGCACCCTATCTTCAATATCATTAGCTCGCAGCTACCCACGGAAAAACGTGCACTGCTATCCTACGAACGAGCTAAAACCATTGCTCTTGCGTATCGTAAGTGATTCCACAGCACTCTAGTTTCTCTCTGATTTTTTTTCTTCCCATAGAGCTTTCCCAACATGATATCCAACATTTGACTGAGAAATACTGGAGCATGCACATGGACCCAATATTAGTACTGGACGGGGCAGCAACGACTCTCTTGACCATTCAGCTCAATCTTGTATGTGGCACGCTCGCCATGTACGTAGATGATCGTCCAGATCTTCAACAAACACTGAACGATTTGTTACAATATGCTGTCATGTGCGTGAAAGCTTTTGTGCTGGCTTACTTATGGCTCTGAGATTCATTATGGATTTGTAGTGGACAGTTCTGCTTGACCGAAGTTGACCATGGTCTGGACGCTTTCAATCTCGAGACCGAGGCTAGGTTAATGTCCGATGGCCAGGGATTCATCTTACATACCCCACACCCTGGTGCAGCCAAGTGAGTGTTTCTTCTCTTCCACTGACCGTGTGTTTTATATGCTTCTAGATTCATGCCACCGACAGTTCCATGCGGACTACCTTGCATAGCAATCGTGTTTGCGAGGCTCAAACACGGATCAGAAGATCTTGGCGTAAAACCATTTCTCGTCAAACTCAATGACGGAAGCGTTATGTGCCCTGGCGTCTCTTCCCGGTAAGCAATGCTTTCTCTTTGAGCTCCTCTTTATAGATCGGTTTCTATGCTCAGACTACTTCCTCCCCGAGGCGGAGTTCACCCAATCAACCACTCTATAACGGCCTTTGACCGCGTCCGACTCCCTATGACCGCCCTTCTTACACCTTTTGAGCTAGCGAGCTCGGAATCAAAACTTGCGTCTGAGCCGGACCCAACTTCGAGAAGACTAGAGTTTCTGATGTCAATCTGGCGGGTAGCTGTCGGCTCTTTATCCCTCGCGCTAGTCCCTATCCACGCAATAAGCGTAGCTTCATTCATCCTCACTCGCTACAGCCAAAGACGAACAACGACCTCCGGCGGATCCCCGCGGCCTTTAATTTACTTCCGGACTCAGCACGCTCCGATCTTGCGAGCCTTATCCAGATTCTTTGTCTTAAAGGCTTTCGCTGATAGAGTCACCAAACTTTTCAGCGATCCAGAGATAGATGTCCGAGTTCGACATGGACTTGCAGCAGTAATGAAGGTTCTTTCTGTGCAACACGTGCAGGAGGCTAATATTGAACTATCGGAGCGTTGCGGTGCGCAAGGGTTATTTGAGCATAATCAAATCTATGCGTTTCATGTACGTGCAAATACATGAGATACCGTCAACTGGTCTGATACATCTAGCTAATAGGGTGAAGTGCGCGGTATAGCAATCGCAGAAGGAGATCTTCTTGGTCTATCAATTCGTATGTTGCTCTGCTTAAATACTTCATGCGAGAGACCATTCGAACTGATCAGGCCTACTGTCTTGATCTCCTTCATCGATGCCATAACTAGGTTTAGCAACAGAGTTACTACTAGGAAGATACGAGCTTCCCCTACCTTATGACCCCCGCTCCCCTTTCGCTCTTCACGAAGCAGGGTTATTCAACCAATACCGAGACGTCATGGCCAAGATGACCAACCACCGCGAGGACGCATTCAACGAACATATCCTTCCACGCTGTCAAGAACTCATTGGCATCATCGGGCTTCGCATGGCATACGAATCAGCTCTCATCGCTGGCCTAGACAGTACAATCACAGAGGTGTATCTAGTATCTGGGATGCGACAGCATGCAGCATGGTATAGCGAGAATCTAGGAATTGGGAGCGAAAATTTATTTGAACGGGAGCGGCTTGCTATTGGCGCTGCTCTACCGCGTCTTGATCAGTGGCTAGAGAATACGAACGTGGAACAATACGCGAGAGCACCTATCCTCTCCGAGAAAGAGTGGAGAGCTTTCACGGACGATCTACAATTATTTGACAGTCGATCAAATCCCGTGATGGAGAAAAGCAGACAGAGGGGGCTTGGGGGTTCTGGGGAATCCGTATATGCCAGATTGTAGCTGATTCCATACTGGTGAACGCAATATAACTTTAATACATATCATCGTCCTATAATTCTTTATGTATGGATCATCGGCTTAGTGGCCAATCGAGGAGATACACTTATTGTGGCAGCCCGCCGTTAGATAAGTATGATAACAAGCCGCAAAGTACGCGTGGTTATATTGCTTTCTTATTCGGACTCATTAGTATGAGCAAACACGAGCATAGATTGCCCATCAATGCGCATACTAGTGGTACCCATTCCCCGCCCTTGGTTATAATTGCGATGAAGGTTCATCATGAACCGTGATATCAAAACTACCGAAACACTGTTACCCGATGAATCAACAAGTTTTGGGCTCATTAGCCTCTAGATTCACCTTGTGGAAAACACTATCACTCCGTCTTCAGAGGGTCCGAAAATCTGTTATGTAGAAGCCAAGAGGCATCTTCATACGAGGCATGATAAGATGATCATCATGCTTGAGACGTACATCAAACTGCATCGGATCGCAATGAGAAACACAACAAGCGGGGCTGAGGTTCTTGACAATTAGCTTACATATAACGTTAGAATATTAGCCAGATGCGCAAGCGCCATGATCCTGAATGAGATTACCGTCATTCCATAAGGTATAAATCAGCCATACATGTTGAGCTGAATGATCACTCACATGAAATAGATTGAACCTAGCTTGAAGGTAAGATTCCAAAAGATTTTAGGACAGATGCCTGAGTATGCACGTACTGTCACGAATAATTATAAAGAATAGAGATCTCCGTGATTTAATAGTGGTCGAAGCAAGCTCGGTTCGGTACGCTTTGCGAGCAGTGAGGATGAACACCAAGATATCGTACACAAACAAGCCTTCGAATCCACCCCCATACTCTAGACAGATGGCCATCGTATCAATAGAAATTAGATCAGCCAAATCCGTCAAAGCTATACAGTGTAAATGAATACTTACCGGCACGTACACTGAAGACAATATATATTGCGTAGAGTGGTAAGAATCATTCTAAAGCTGCATGAACGTTGAGACAGACAGACCTTAACGTAAGGTCTGCAAGGGGGCATCCATCATTCGGACCTACAAACGTATGCGCATGATTGAGTACTATAGCTACCTAGTTAGAATGCATTTCAAGGAAAAGGAGAATAAGCTTGAAAATTTCGCTACCACAAGGTTATCACTTACGAGGGATGTGCTCATGACTGCAATAATAACAATGAACATGCTCCACAAAACCCATTTATTACAGGCATACAATGCATATACACGCATGGCAAGCAATACTAGAAGCAGATTCAGTCAGATCAGACAATACCGGCAGGAAAAGGACTCAGTTGGGTGTAAACCACTTACCAGTGACAATCACCTGTGCTGTAATAAGATCGAGAAACTGAACGATCTCCAGAGCACGACAGCTTTCCCCAGGAGAATTTTCATGTCATCGAGGATAGTTTGAGCAAGTACTCAAAAACTCACCCCTATACATAGCATAAGTAAGCCGTGATGAAGGCCCTATTTCAGCGAAGACGAGCAAAAACTCACATACTGTTCCAAGGGCGGGCGAGACTCGAGAAACATTTTGATGGGTATCATCACTATACAGCTGACCATCAAGAAATAGCGATTGATAAAGAAAAGCCAGTGGCCAATGCTACTTGGTCGTCTCCACATGTAATTCACCTCTTTGTCTGCGGAGGTATTGTGTGTACAAATTTCAAGTCATTAATGACAAGACTGAAATGAAATAAAGTAGTCCTCACCGAGAGTAAGAAAGTAGTCGTAGACCATGCACACTATCAAGCATTGAGATTCCGTACGAGATTCAAGAGTGGAACAGCATGGGCATACTCAGAGCAGCAAGCTCAATGCGGTCGGATAATGTCACTGTTCTGGTTGACATTCCATAGTGAGTTTAAGTATAAGTCCACAATGAAGACACTAACCTGGTTATTGTTTCGGATGACCCTTGCATATTCATGTCCTCGAATCTTAACTTATAGCTGGCAAGGGATACAGAAGTGAAGAAGCCAAGACCACGAACAGTGTTTCAGGACTCGAGTCGGAGGGAACGGAGGAGAGGGGTTTTCTACTATCAAAACACAAGTACTCCATATAAGTTCTGCAGTTTTGATTGACCTCTCCGAGATCATCTCGGACGGTGAAGTATCACTAAGCTCACCATGACCCACTTCTGTCTCCCCAAACGAAAGGATTTTGAATGCCTAGGAGCATCAATCGGTGATTGAATGGCGATGTGCTAAAACATTCACTGGGAACGATATATTTAGTCATGCCGCCCGACGACCAGTAAGGTGAAATTGTGCCAAAAGCAGTAGTAAGAGAAAGAGGTCCGCATTTCATATTCTTCCTCCAAGCCTAGAGAGTCAACGCCAGGAAGGAGTCGAATCAGTGAAAGCGTGCATCTGAATCCCAGCTCCCGAGTTATTTCTATCCAGATCCCCACCTAACGATTTGTCGTCAAACATTCACTGGTGTCTCGGAAAATGAACAGTGCCGTACATGCCAAGGATTCGTAGCACGCAGTACGCTTGATTGTCCCTTCAAAGTCATTCAATAGTGCTGCTGTGTAGTCGGTCCTATTCCCGGGCTCTACTACAGATATCGGTTATGAGTTATAGATTCGCTGCTAGCCTAGCTACCCCACCGACCTAAGAGAAGAAATCCACCTTCCAGGAGAGCAGGAGAGGCATTTCTTCCGATAGATTCCCGGGGTCGCGCTTTCCAATCCGAGACAGCCTGTACCGTTGACCACGGACCAAGTCCCGAAGCTCGAAGGCCTGAATGTTTGGTCCTTGGCCCGATATCATGAATGGGGCGAGAGCTCTAAGAGTCCCACGACGGATATGAAACACGCGATCTGTATAACCTCCTGTCCGAAGGAGGTGGACCGATACCCACCTGCTGTCCGAGTCGTCCGACCTATTGCCAGTGACGTATGGTAGTCGCCGACCTCTGTACACTCAATTTAACCCTTCAAAAGTTATAGCTTCGGAATATCGTGGGTCAGAGGTCTCCTGGAGTAAAGTTTCCATGACTCCGACTCGCAAATCCAACTTCCGAGACTCGAATACTTGATAGATCAATGAGCTGAAACGACCGCAGACATATAAGAGCGGAGAAATCTCACTGGAGAAGGCCTTGGGATTTGTCTGTCAAAAGGCGCATACATATAGGTGGTGTCTCGAAGAGGCTGCCGGCCCAATGTTGTTAGTGAGTACTGAGTGCTGCATAGCTTTGAGCTTTATGAGTCGAAAGAGTTAGAAGATAAGGAGATGCTAATATTTTCCGCTTGAAGTCAGTAGCTACAAAGTAATAGATACGGAGACACGGGGCTCGAGGCTTGAAGCAAAGGCTCAGCACTCAGACATGGGGATGTTGAGTATTGAAAAGGCTGAGCTCAAACTGCCTGCCGGTAGAATTATGCTGTCTTTGTAAGCTAGGCGGCAAGATTTTTAGCGTTTGGCGCTTAGCGCCGTAGCGGTTAGCGCTTTAGAGGGTGTCAGAGTAGCGCCCACGCAGCGAGGACTCAGGCTACGCCCTATATATCCTTAGATACAGAACAATGCTGGGAACAACGCGCATAGAAAGCAGCACGTATGGATGATTGCTTCTCTTCGACTGACTAAGTACATTTCGCCTTGTTGTCTGTTCTTGGAAACTACGACGTTCACGACACTAACGGGCCGCATTGTAAGGGATAGCTCACACATCTTACACAACCTGCAATACCCATATGTACTTAGAAGTTTACATGGCTCCCTTCATCGCTGGGCACATAATTCTCGCGCCACTCTCCCTCAGGAGAGATGTAGCGAGTGTACCCTCTACCATTATTGTAATAAGATGAGCCATTTGGGTTTGAAAAAAACCAACTCCCGTTGCTGGATGGGGGACACACAGTCAGAACCAATATCATTGATAAGAGTTCAGATTGCACACACGCATTCAAATAGTGATAACCAGTGCTACTGCCAAATTTATGAGTGCACCATATATTGCCCTAATGATCAATGACAGATCATAGTACGACAGGTGATAGAATGATTCAGTGCCGATCCTAAAAAGCAAGGATAGTTCTGGACCTGCACTGGCCGGGACTTACCAGAGAATTTTTCCCAGATGATACGGTGCAGCTGCCCTCCGTGTTGCACGAGAAATTTGAATTGAACAAGTTGTAAGCTTGGCAGTCGGACATGATTATAGGGTTTGAAGGTGAGCTGAACTGAGACGGATGAAAAGATGGTGTCTCTAGAACTGGAAGTATCGCACGAAGAAGTGGTGGAGGAATGTGTAGAAGAGGGACGCAGTTAAGTCGGGGGTGTCGCTGTGGAGGCGAGAACGGTGGCAGACAGGCAGCGCTTTTATAGTACATAGGAACTTGAAGCCCTCAATCAATACGTCAGCTGTTGATTTTGAAGCCTTGAGGTCTGGGGCCTTGAGGACCGAGTCAGTCACTGTCAGTGGCATAGATACGGTTGACATTCCATGTACTCACATCAATCCAGATTCCAATTGAAGTCAATGCTCAGACTTACAGGGTTTACACGTGCTAAGTAGAGCTAAGAGCTTTCACGTCAAGTCTGCCCCTTGAACTTGAGTCTTAACCCAGAAGAGAAGGCCGATTTCAGCCAGTGCTTCTTGGCGTTGAAGGCCTGCATACATGCCACCGTGACGAGATCCTCTCGAGCCTCCCACAGGAAGAATTCATTCGAATAAGGATGAAACACGGAGACCTAGACGAGATGCTTTGCCCATTTCACCTCCTGCTTAATCTTGACTACCTTGACCGTCGAGAGTAGCGGTATGACCCAGAAGATGCGAACCTACAGCTTCGATGAACCGCGGAAAAGAAGGATAAGAGCAGGGAAAAGCATTATGTAATGATATAACAGAGGCCGTGAGAACATTGAAAGCTTCCATCTCGGGTACTAGATAAGATGATTATGTAGTCAGAGATAAGATATACACTCTTGCCAGTGAACCATCACCAGCTTTGGCGGCGTTGCAACTATGGACAATCTCGAAAATTCGGAAGAGCACGTATGGACGATTGCTTCTCTTCGACTGACTAACGTTTTGCCTTGTTGTCTGTTCTTGGAGACCACAACATTCACGACACTCTTGAGCCGACGTATCGAGTAACGTGTACAAAACATAGTAAGGAATAGTTCACACATCTTACATGACCTACAATAGTAAATCTTAGAAGTTTACATAGCTACTCCCTTCACCGCTGGGCATTTATCAGTTTCGAGAATAACTTTCGCGCCGCTCTCCCTCAGGAGAGATGTAGCGAGTGCGCCCTCTACCATTATTGTAATAAGACGAGCCATTTGGGTTTGAAAAGTACCAACTCCCGTTGCTAGATTAGGGACACACAGTCAGCACTAATATTATTGATAAGAGTTCAGATTGCACACACGCATTCAGATAGTGATAACCAGTGTTCCTGCCAAATTTATGAGTGCACCATGAATTGCCCTATTGATCGACAGATGATAGGATGATTCAGTGTCACCGGATTGACACCTAAAAAGCATAAAAAGAGCGGGAATAGTTCTGGACCTGCACTGGCCGGGACTTACCAGAGGATTTATCCCAGATGATACGGCGCGGCTTCCCTCCGTGTTGTTTGTATTGAACAAGTTGTAAGCTTGGCAGTCGGACATGATTATGGGGTTTGAAGGTAAGCTGGACTGAAACGGTGGTAGAACCAAGCACGAATAAGAAGTGATAGAGGAATGTGTAAGAGAGGGACGCAGTTAAGTTGGGGGTGTCGCTGTGGGAGCGAGAACAGCAGACAGGCAACGCTTTTATAGTAGGCACTTGACGCCCTCTTGAATCAATACGTCAGCTGATACTTATTAAAGTCTTGAGCTTGAGGTCTGGGGCCTTGAGGACCGAGTCAGTCACTGTCAATGGCGTGACGAGATCCTCCCGAGCCTCCAACAGGAAAAATTCCTTCAAATAAGGATGAAACATGGGGATCTAGACGAGATGCTTTGCCCATTTCACCTCCTGCTTAATCTTGACTACCTTCACCGTCGCCAGTAGCGGGACATATATGATATGACCCAGAAGATGCGAACCTACAGCTCCGATGAACCGCGGAAAAGAAGGATAAGCAGGGATAAGCATTATGTAATGATATAACAGAGGCCGTGAGAACATTGAAAGCTTCCATTTCGGGTACTAGATAAGATGATTACGTGATCAGAGATAAGATATACACTCTTGCCAGTGAACCATCACCAGCTTTGGCGGTGTTGCAAGTTGCAACTATGGACAATCTCGAAAATTCATGAGGTGAGATACTATTGCTGAACTTCGTATGCTCTCATTCTATCTCTTATATTCCACACTAACTAGTATATTCACAGTACTACATCCGAGCGACATTTTCATCAGGAAGGTCAAAGGTGTCCTCGCACAGGCTTAGGGACATACCTACAAGGTCATCAACATCAACTTCAGCATGCAAAAGGAGTGATAGCTTATATATCCAGACTTACGGTTCTTCTAAATATTTCATCTCCTCCTCACTCAACTCATACCCAGCAATGATATTCTCGTCGACCCTTGCAACACTTGCCATACCCACAATCGGACTTGACACCTTCGAATTCACCCACACCAGCGCGACCTGAGCCATCTTCCATCCTTTCTTATTTGCAAGTTCCTCAACGCGAGAAATGATAGTTTTGTCTGCCTCTGAGAGCGGACGGTGGAGTGGTTTATCCTTCGTCCACTTTAAACGTGTCGTCTCTACGCTCCAGGGCCGAACGAGAAGACCAGCGGCGACTGGTGCCCATGGGATGAGACCAATCCCGTTGAATTTGCAATAGGCGTTCATCTCACGCTCCTATGCAGAGGGGGTCAATCACCACCAGTATCAGAACTGAAAAGTACGTACCTCCTCCCTATACAACAACGAATACTCGTTCTGCATACTCACAAATTTCGTCCATTCATGTTTATCCGCAATTTGATTCAGATGTGCAAACTGCCAGCATCTCATCGAACTCGCCCCGATATACCTCACCTTCCCACTCTGCACTAGATCATGCAGAGCTTTCATCGTTTCCTCCGCAGTGACATTGGGGTCATATCGATGAATCTGTAGCAGATCAATATAACTTGTCTTGAGACGCGCAAGCGACGCGTCGACTGCGTTGAATATTGCCGCTCTTGACAATCCCGATTGGTTGACGTATTCGCGCGTGTTAGCCAACTCGGGGTGCATTATCGTCGCGAGCCCAGGTGTTGAGCCTACGAGTCCGTTACACTTGGTGAGAATGACGATTTCGGACCGGGGAATGTTGTACTAAAATTCTGTCAGATGAAAGTGTAGTTCGAACAAGGAGAAGCATCGCACCTTCTCGATGAATTTGGCGATGACTTTTTCGGACTCGCCATTTGAGTAGACGTTAGCAGTGTCGATGGTATTGATTCCGCGATCCCACGCTGCTTTAAGGACAGGGAGGGCCTGTTCTTCGTCAAGCACCCAAGGCTGCAGACCCCCAAAAAAATCGTCAATTGAAATGAAGAAGGTTGATCGACCACCATGATCGACGTACAACCCATTCTGAAGACCCGAAACTCATTGCTCCTAACTAATATTCGAAAAGGCATGTCAAGGCATTAGTACTGCAACGTTTGAAGCATTTGATACCCACAATCGGAACAGAGACCCTGAGTCCTGTATTTCCAAGCTTACGATATTCAACAGGTTTCGACATGACGATATAAAGTAGATGGTAAGTAACAAATTGTGGTCTGAATTTCTTTATATACGATTCATGGTTCGAAACGGATAGCTGTGGGTCTCCTCGGATGTGCACCCGCGCCCAATACCGAGGCGTGTGGGTCACGTCGGATGACAACCGGCAGCACTGTCAGTACAGAGATTGTAATTTGTAATTCTGGATCAAATTCGGAGGACGTGCTCGAGACACTACTGTGATACAACCAGAATGAACAGGATCCGTATTTAAGCTTTAAGAATTACACTTTCAAATTGAAACTGGTACAGTGTCTACAGAATGATATCAGGAAACAAAGAATATAAAACTAGATAAAGATTCCCTTGAAGTAGGTCTTCACGCCTTCAACCCCATAGACTACAGCTCCAATGTACCCGTCGGGCCTGACAATGACCACAGTAACATCTGACCCATCAGCGACGACGTAATGCTTAAAAGCAAACCCTTCCGTATCCAGAAATGCCAAATCAGCCGCCGTTTCGACGGACTGAACGCCACCAGCCCCGATCGACTGATAAATAACAGCACTCTTCACTGTCCCTTCCGGGTACGCTTTCAAAGTCTTCACTATCGCAGCAGTCTCAGCGTCTTGGTCAGGTTGGCTGAAGACCAAAGCCGTGTGATAGTTCGATCCAAAGACTGAGTCAAACAGACTAGTAATAGTCCCGTCAGTCTGCTTTTTGAGTCCAGGAGCATCTGGCGCTCTATCCCCAGCCCGGACCTTCCCGTCCTCTCCAGAGCGATAGGGATCGAACTTCGCTTCGGCCTCATTAGCAGCCTTAAACCTCTGATCGACGACAATTGGGCTTCCTCGATAGTTCACTCCAAGCTGTCGAGTCTCGTAGGATCTGAAGTACTCTGCGCCAGGGTCGTCCTCAGTGAGAGGTTTGAACATGACGTTGAAGAGTTCCTTAGTCAGGTCGAGCATGGTGGCGATGACGGGAAGACGCTCTAGGGTGTATGACTCGAGAATGCTTTGAGAAGCTAGACCTTTCTGCACGAGAGCGAGCTTCCATCCGAGGTTGACTGCATCTTGGACACCGGTATTCATTCCCTTAATAAGAAAACTTATGGTGAGCTAGGTCGTGAATGCTAGTCTAGAAGAAAACTCACCTGGCCACCAGTAGGAGGATGTACATGAGCAGCATCTATATCAATTGTAAGATACGCCGAAAAAAAGGTCATCTTGATCGTGAACTTACCTCCGGCGACAAAGACGCGACCCTTATTAAACTTGTTGGCCATACGGATATTGGGCCTGAATAAACGTTATTCAGTCCAAAACTCATGCCATAGCATGAACGAAAGATGTACTGACCTCCATATACTCGAAAAGATCAGCTCTCCAAATTCGATATCTTGCCTGCCAGTAATCTCATGGACAGCTTTGATGATCTCTTCTCTTGAAGATGCTACTTTCTGAAGATCAACCTCGTGGCCCCCGATCAAGAAATTGCATCGATCGTCATTAGGAATTTCGTATGGTCGGAATACGACCCTAAACCGCAAAAAGTTTGAGACTCAGAAACACAAAGAGAGAATTGAATATGCTTACCCTCTACTAGCGAGGTTACCCCAAGCCATCCATATCTGAATAAGCAACATCAGCATTGTTAAGTTCACGAAAAGAAAAGGAGAGATAGCTTACATTTGTCTCCAACCCTTTCTTGATATGAATATCACCGATGACCATCCCGACTCCAGTAGGAGTCTCTCCAAGGAAAGTCAGCCCAAGCTGCCTACGCACGACACCCCTCGCACCGTCAGCCCCAATGATCCAGTCGAAAGTGGCTGTCTCAGAAGCCTGCGAGCTTGTCGCCGAAGTAGTTTTTACGATCTTGGCAACAACGCAGTCGTCTTTCTGCTCAAAAGATTGTAATTCCGTCCCAAGTTCAACTTCGCAGCCATAGTCTTTCAGGAGATGGGAACGGATAATTCCTTCATGGAAATGCTGCCCGAGCATGCGTAAATTATTCTGGACGTAATTGTGTCAGCAGGGTATACAAAGGTGAAGTAAAAGATCGTACATAGGGGCGTGAAGGTGTGTTTTCCACCATCTCAGAAAGGGGAAAGATTTTTGGGGGAGTATCGTCTTCAGGGGCGTTATGTTGATGAAACAACATGGGAGACCCGGAAGCCGCCATAATGTCCGGAAGGACTCCGAGCAATTTGTACAATTCAAGCGTGCGAGGCTGAAAACGTGAAAAACTACATCAGCTACTGCTCACGCATACTTTCAAATCATAAAAATCGTGCCTGAAGACCGCTTCCCCGCGATCCGACCTGGTATTTCGGTTGTTTTTCGATGATTCGCACTGCGATGCCGTTGCGGAGAAGTGACAAAGCAAGAGCAAGACCTTGAGATTTAATGAAGCATCAGAGATGAAGAGTTACAGGTAGTTGGCGCAAAAAAAACACGTACCGGAAGGTCCAGCACCAACCTATCATACTGGGGTATCAGCATAGAAGGCGAATCAAAAAAGACGTTGAAACGTACTATGAGAACACGAGTAGAAGAGGACATGCTTTAAAAATAGAGAGAACGGGTTGTAGATTAGTGAAAGACAAAACTTGATAGCCTCTTAAATAGCTAGCAGTGCTAGCAAGCAATGACGCCGCTTCTCTGCCGAAAAATCAGGCGTATATGGTATTCAGGAATGAGTAACCAGCTAGAAAAGTAGATAGCAATTGCACGTTTCTAGCCGGCGGGAAGGATCAGAGCCACTAATTCAGTCCTGCACCACCACAGCTGTGCACATGAGGCGTCTGAACAGACAATCTCCCTGCGCAACGATTTGATCAGGCACTTTATCAAAGTGTCTAGCTCGAGTCGGACATTCGTCACCCAAAGGATTGCCAGATTTCCAACCGACTTCCAGCTTCCACCTGAGAAGGTTGAGATTTATGAATTTCTTGTCGACTACAATGGCAAGTGAAAGAATAGTCGCGACCCAAACCGCAATCCTGGCATGATAATTAACACCGGGACTATTAAGAACTGACTTACAGACAAAGCTTACCTTAGAACCCTTCATTCATTCTACAGCTGCTGTTGTGCGCCCCCTAGATGTTTACCACACCTCGTATTTGTCGCCTAGATGGTTGTCAAACTTCCAACTTCCGACTTGACTCCTACCGGACCTTCAAACTTGTGGATATACATTGCTCTCGGTTTTGGAAAAGATAGACGCGTCCAAGCGGCAAGACTACCATGATATGACAAGAACAAGAAGTGCAGTGCGACTGCGGGGAAGTTCAACTCGGCCGCTCACGCGGCACGCGGACTAACATCTGATGATGGAAGGTGCTTAGTAAGACTAACAGCGCTAAAAAATGGCGGCCTCGACCAGATACGCTCATAAAGGTCCGTTTTGCCTGTCAAAAGTAGAAGAATATGCAACAAAAAGGGATTCGAAACCCAGAAAAGAAGTAGCCCACCGCGAGGGTCGAACTCGCAGCCTTCAGATACCCGCAAAGCACATAAGAGTCTGACGCTCTATCCGATTGAGCTAGGCGGGCACAGACCTTAGGATAAACTATAGCATCTAGACGAGTGAGAGCCACAATCAGGATTTAGCAACGATTCAATTCTGCGTCACGCGGGGCTCATGAAGGCTCCCTTACACTCAGACACCAATTATATATTATAGCAGCAACTTAGATTTAGAAGAGCACAAATGAATTCATATAAGTATCCCAAAGCCATATGTATGAATAATAGAGAAAGGAAAGAGTGTGCATCAGGCAGTTAAGCTAAAAGACCCAGACACCAGAAATCGTAGGATATAATGGTAAGAAAACACAACAGACGATGTAATAGCGATTGTGATGTTGCAGGATATCCGGGAACCTGTACCGGCTGGGTATATTATAAGTTGAAAACGAGTGACTTTGCCGGTGAACACTAATGGTATGATGAAATACTTGGAGAAGATGAAGAATGAACAGCTAATTAGCCATGCATAGAGTGAGTTGAATGGATGAAAATTTCTGCGAGAAAGAAAGAGGTGAAGGGAAAAGGAACTAGTCGTGTGAGTAAGTGTGTGCGCCTGGACAGAATTATGTCAGTAAAAACTCCCAAACTTATTCCTCCTCCTCCTCTTCCATGACGTTGTGCAATGGCGCACCATGGACATATCGTGCAGGGCTTGCCCTACCAGAATCTTCCAAAACGATCTTCGGAGGCTCAACATATTCAGGCTCGGAATCTATTTCAGGTGCTGTTGGGGACTTCGCCGGCTCTTTCGGAGGGGTGGGAAGGTCACCATGTTTCGGTCCAGCGGGTCTGACGGGAATGCGTGAGGGAGCAGGGGAGGAATTTGCAGGAGACCCACCCCGTTCACGTTCGCGATACATTTCAATCAACGCTGCAGTCTTACTCGTAACAGGCTTGGGACTGGTAGCAGCGGTTGCGCCATTCCCGTTAGTATCGGCGGCAGAGAGTTCACGAGGTGGGGAAACTTTCCCTGGAAGTGTCGGCAACGGCCTGACTTGAGGCACTTGTGATGGCGCAGCAGGCGCAGAAGGTTCCGGAGCACCATACACGCCTTCGTCGTCGACTTCATCCTCGTCGTCGTCGCTGTTATACGCCAACCTAGCCCTCGCTCTTGGGTCATCGTCGTTGTTTATGGATACAGGTCGACGCTCGGGATGCAAGTCAAAGTATCCCAAACGCCTCTGGGGCGGCGAGTAATTAGGATCATCATCTTCCTCATCGTCACCGTAGTCGGTGTTGCTATACCCAGGCTCAGCATCCGGTTCGGTCATATAGTCCAGCGTATCAGCATAGCTCTCCGTCCTTTCATCCCGGATACCTTGACGCCGAGGGACAGTTTCAATCTCATCGACGTCGTCGTGTTCGTCACCGTAAGGCTGACGGTTGTGTAAGATTCTGCTGTCGTCCTCATCATCAGAGGGCGAAAACTCTCGGTTCTGTACCGCCGACAAGACTTGTGCCACCTCCAAGCTAGCTGCATCCGGGTCCCGTATGACACGTTTCTTGCCATCCCTCAGCATAGCATCTTGTCCAGCCATCCTTCGCTCCTGGCTGCCAACGAGTATATCAACCCAAGCGTCATCAGGGTCCCTGCTCATCCTCCTGTCCCTTTTTTTCTTTTCAAGCTCCTTCAACCTCTCCGCCCGCCTCTTGCTTGCACCCTCCCCCGGAACTTCATCCGGGATCTCGCCAATGTCCATCTCATCTTCAGCGTCGTCTTCATCGCTATACCCCGCCAAGCGAGTCTCAAAGTCGACCGATGAATATTCCGCGGGCGTTAAACCAGTTTTGCGAGAAGCAGAGGGACTGACAGGGAGCCTGAATTTGTTGCGTTTTTGCGTCGTGGACTGGGCTGAATGCGCTTGTGTCGAGTCCGAGTGTATTTCCTCGCTCGCAGGCGGCGCCGGAAGAGGTGTGCCTTTCTGACTCTGATTCAGGGGTGATGGTGCCGCAGGCACGGGGGATGAAGTTTTAGGAATGTACAAAGGATTCGAAGCCCCTGCAGTTGGAGTTGCTGATCCCTGTCTCAATGGCGGATCATTCTCAACGGCCTTGACGGTAGCTGAGCTGAGACTGATCAACTTGGTCGTGCTGCCCTCATTTCTCAACAGCCCTTCGAACTCCATTTCCCTGTATGATGGACTGTGTGGGACATAGCCTACTTGGTAAGGCCTGCCATTGAGCGTCGGAGCCTGTTTCCATTGGCCCTTCTTTCCGCTTTTGCCCCCGGAAGTGAAAAGAGAGGGTAGTCGTTTACGACCACCCGTGGAGCCATGCATTGCTGCAAGCTGCTCCCGATACTCGAGAGGAACGAACTCTTCAAATAGAAGGAGGGAGGTAGCTGTGCGAGGATCAGGACCCTTGGCATTGTTTGACACGGTGCTTTTCGACGAAGAAGGTAAAGCCTTGAACTCCACCTATGAAAATGAAGTGTATCAGTATGATGAAGATCCGCTGAGAGAAAGATCTATCAAAGGCAGTAGGACATAGCATTTGGTGAGGTATAATTTCAGTAGCCGAAAAAAACTCCCATGCAACCAATAGAAGCGCAAATCATCTGTAACTCAACTCATCTATCCATCACTAGCATCATTTTTACTAATGGCCGCCTAACCTCCCCCAAAAATAAAACCTCTCGAAACATAGAAAAACCAAATGTCCCAGAACATGAAACAAATCGACACACTCACCAATGCCCAGTTACAGTCTCTGTCTTCTATCGGCAGCGGCGACTGGCCTCCCGACGTTCCAAACATGTGCTGGAGCCCCTCACCCCACCCACTCCCCCACACGAGATCACAGAAGACGTCCACGAAAGCTTCCTCAATGACTTCTTCAGAGCCAACGATTGGTTCAGTGTCCCATCCGAACGCGGGAAGGCCCTGTTCATTCGCAGAGAAAGGTCATTCTTCCATTCGCAATGTCAGCGAAAATACCGCACCTTCTCCCTTTTCTTTAGTTTCTTTCCTATTTCCACTCTCTCTTGGGGCCAGCTTGTAATTGTGGCTGTTAGAGGGGAGGAGAACTGTAGAGTGGCACTGAGGGGCCCATCGGTTCGTGAGAATCCGGATGTGGAGAAATCTGTCCAGGTGAGTGTTTGACGTTTCGCGGCACGTTCCTGCAAAGAAGCAAAAAGGTCAGCAACTGCGCATTAAAGGATATGAGGAGAGAAGGAGGAAGAGAGAGAGTGAAGAAGAGGAGAACAAAAAAGGATAGCTCGGAAGAGATATTGGGAAAAAACTATTTTAAAACTCACCGTCCTTGCGCTCTCAGTCAAGTCAAACTGCAGCTTTTTGTCACTCTCACCATCAACACCTAGCCCTCCGAAGCCCATACTCTCGAACTCTCCCCACCTCAAATCTGTCAATGACTTGAACCTATCCTCGCCCTCTCTTGGTTTTCCGATATCACCAAAGAAATCCTTGACATCTGATGAAGACGAAGAGAGAGTGGATGCGTATGAAGCAGAGGAAGGAGCAGAGCTCAAAGAGCCTATCGAAGAAGACAGTGACCAAGAGCCCGTATCCGGGTTAAAGTTAGAAGGCATATTCATTTTCTTCTTGTATGCTTCTGAATAACGGGCAGGAAGCTTCGTCGACGAGCCCGACGCGCTAGAGGTACTAGGGCAAATCCTCTCCCATTCTTTAGAAGAGGCCAGCCCAGCACTCGTGCTAACAGGCATAGCATTCCCATTCGTAGAACCTCCATAGCCGCGCTTCTCTCCCCAACCAGCAGCGCTCCTGACCAAATCCTTCTCGTACATTCTCACATTTCGTCTCACGCTCATCACGCGCACCGTTCTCGCACCCTTTCGTGCCTGAGGGCGTCGAGACGAGGACGTTGAGGAGTTCAGTCCAGAATTGACTGCTAGCATGGCTGGGTAGCCTTTAATCCACTCCTTGAGCCGAGTCGGCACGCCGAGAGTAGACGCGGTGCCCCCAGTGATGAGACCGTCATGGTCTCCTGTGGTTCTCGGGCTATCTTGCCACCGAATGAAGGCCAAGAGAATGTGCTCCATGGCGTTGACGGCGCGTAGATAGTAGATGTATGTGTGATGGAATGCCATCGCGGGTGGTCCGAGCCCAAATATGAGAGGTCCAAACAACGGGGACAGGGTCGGTGGTGTGTGTCCAGATGTAGCACTATTCGCTGTTAGACGTGCCATAAGAGACAGCACAGTCAGCAGAATAGAGCGCAAATGAGGTGGTAAGTCCGTTAAAAACGAGCTGAAATGCGTTGGGGGATAGTTGAGAGCTGGAAGAGGAATTGTCAGAAAAAGACTAATAAAATGATCGATGTCAAGAAAACTTACCTTGTTCCAGTTCTTTCCATTGATTATAGTGCTCCAAATTGACGAGACCTCTGACTTCCATGCCTCCCATGAATCTGACGACCCTAGCCAGTCCCCAGCGTAAGAACATGCCTAGGTCATGCATCCCAGCGAACTTGACTTCTTCTCTCCATCTTCTCTCTGCATCCTCCCCTTCTCGCCCCGTAGGTGCTGTACAGGTTCCTAGAAATGTTTTGATGAGCCTCTTGATAGCGCTAGGATTGACATCCAGTGCCATAGAGGAGAAGATGAAAGGTGTGGTGATACCACCGCGGGCACCCAGTTCCGCGCAGACAGCGTCTACGAGCTTGGAAACCTGCTCTAGCCCAAGAATAACGTGCCGGTCGTATGAGAGATACCCATAATCCTGACCGCTCTCGATCAAGTTACCGTTCTCGTCCCGAGGTTTCTCGAGATTGAGGGGTAGGAAAGATGCGTCGGGTACACTGACAGGGGATCCTTGAATAAAGGGAGACCGGTCGGTATACTGACTATCTCTAGTCATAGAGCTGACAGTTCGCAGCCTCTGCTGTTCCTTGGCCGCCTTCTTCTTGTCCTTCTTTGATGGCGTTCCACCAATGCCACCTGTATTTGAGGTAACTATCGAGAGCCCTCTGCCCGAATTCCTGCTCGAAACTCTCCCAAACTCATCTGCTCCATTTCCTTCAGGCGCAGCTAGCACATTCTTGCTATTTCCATTTCCGCTGGGGGTCGAAGTGGTGCGAGAGCGTGAAAAGATGCTCGGCATTCGAGAATGATTGTCGTCAACGATATTTCCCTAGTAGGCAGATGAGAGAAAAAGAATGAAAAAATAATGAAACAGAGAGAGAAAGAGAAGTAGTTGAAGCTAACTGGTAGCTAAGACGAGACGGAGAGGGAAAGGATTTTGAATGGCGGCAGTGTGAAATATTCGTTTGACAATCACCCATGCGACGCCGCCTTCCAGGTACTATCAATGGTACATGGTCCATGGACCCGGACCATCAACCCTCTCGACGTTGCGAGTCTGCTAAACACAGCATAAAGAGCTCTATATCCATAAATTTCCTCACTTAATAGGCAATAATATGACCGTGATCGAGAAGAGCTTAGAGAAGTTTAGGTGTAAGTGAACAGTAAGTACGAAATTTTCAATGTAAGGTGACAGATGTACGTATTATGGATCCACAGGGGATGTAGGAAGCTCGAGAAGTAATGCATACTAATTCATGCTAGCTACTTGCTGTTGTGAGGAGTAGAGGAAAGCAGATTTCCCCGTGTTGCGCTCTCAGCCACTCAGTGGCTATACTTGCAACTTTGGCGGATCTCCACATACCTTAGACTTTCCCGTGGCATTTGAAGTCGTTTGAAGCTTAGCAGACACTTGCTCATCCATTGATGAGAGTTGTATCCCATGAGCTTCTCGGAGACTGGGGTTTCCGACTCCGTAGCCCCAACACCTGTATATCCATCTATCATCATCATCATCATCAAACCATCCAAGATGTCATTTTCGCATCCCCATAACTGAAAGAGCGACTAGTGATATCAGTGTCCAGAAGGTCCAGATAGGAGTATTTCGTACAAACAACTCCTGTGCCCTGTGCCGCAGCATTGTACGCCTTCCTGCCGATATCTGGAGAAATTGCTCGAGCAATCATTAACTGGGGAACACTGTTACACCGTACTTGGACATAGGAGGCGGCAGTGCACAGCTTGGCGTACATTCATAACGAAATGTTGAAAGAAGAGTACCATCGCACGACCTTCACCTGGTTTCGATACCACACGTAACGCGTAAGAGTCCGGATAACTATCGAATTCCTTCTGCGTATGTACTTATTCCGATTTGAAATGCAGCATTCGCTGAAACTTGTCGGACCGGATGTTTCGTCGGACACTGACAGTCCTTCAGCTTCTCTGCAGGTCAGCCCTCCATACACCAATGAACAACGCAAATGTTATCCGAAGATTTTGCACCGGTACCCGGTTCTGACAACGACTTCGACATCAACCCTGTCGGAAGCCCTATAAGGCCCTATGTAACACGATCAATCATCTATATGTATATATGATCATCATAACTTGAGCAGGGATGGATCCGAAGAAGCTCGTATGAGCACTCACCACGGCCAAAATCATCCAAAACGTATAGGAGGAATGGTGATAACGAGACTGATATCCGATATGTCACCATACAAACTCGACTCTCGAGCTGATCCATATTTCTAAACCTGCATCCCTGAGGCCAATTGGCCAGCGGTCCAGCGTGTACGAGTCCTCGGAATACATAAATTAATTCTGAAAGGATGGGGGGACCAACACTCCATCAACATCTTCCGTATACGACGTCAGCAAGATGTCAGGGCTCGGAACTGGGCTGAAGTCTGAAGGACAGAAGGAACGGTGATGATCAAAATGAGCATACAAACAAAAGTGTGGAGATTAAATCGAAGTACGGACCGATATCATCCTCAGGTAAAAATAATGGATGAGGCATCTTCCAAGCATCTACTGTCTTGAGTTTCACAACTCTTAGACCTTGTCGTTTTTCACCGCTAAGTAAGGGAACAAACTTGCAGCTCGGAAATCAATGAATGGCCGGTAACAAACCATACTGAAGGACGTTCATACGCATACGCCCGGCCACATTAAGGAGAATGAATGATGATAGCTTAACTGCGCTTGTTAAATGGAAACTTTGGAACATAGAGAAGCCCAACAGTTCGTAAAGCTGGGTTCTCACAAGCGCGGGTTCCAACTGAACATGAACAGCCAGGTCCAGGGTACGGTTCTCCGAGATGCCCACAGCTAAGTACATATGTACGAACGTACCTATACCAAATTCCAGAAGACAGCACATTGTTAGCAGAAAACTAAAGCGCAAGAAAGGCAGAAGATATCGATAAATACCAGCATGGAAAGCCCAGCCGCTCTTCAAGCATGGGGTTAAGTATTCCGAATTCAGAGCTCAGAAGTTTCACCCTTTACATCCGAGTTTCCCGTCTGCCTTTTCCCATTTACAATGTCAGAAACTGTCCCAACAACGTCAAGTCCAAGAATCTGGAAGGCCGGTGATGGAAGGAAGAACTGGAGACCATTGATAGACCGCGTGGAAATATTGGGAAGGCAAGTCCCAAGTCTACGGACTCCGATCAGCTGGTCGAGTAGTTGTATCACGTGTATCGTCCTCAAACAGGGTTGGGCAATGGGTACCAGAATGAAGGATGAACAAGATGTGTATTTCCGACTTGCGCATATTATACATGGGGTAATGCTACAATAGAGGGGTGACATAACTTAGAAATATGGTCATAACTTAGGGTGGATGGAATAATGAAAAGTCCGAACGAGGTATCATTGAGTCCGAGCCAAGTCCGAGCCAGTAAGCATCAATTAGCTCTGGTCTATAACCTCAAACCCTGATTTACCATCCCCGACTCAAACGCGTTCTGAATGAGCACAGCTTGCCGTGGCGTCATCGGCGGAGCCGGTGGAACAAATGATGCCTGCGCTGCCGCTCGAGGTGTCAAAGGCGGCCGTGCTGTTTGAGGCGTACGTGGCGGTGTCATGGGGTTCAGGGGTGAAGATGGTATTGGAGCATGTCCATGGCGAGGAGTGCGCGGTGACATTGACATTGGTGGTAACTTGGGATTATCCTGCACAAAGATGTGTGTCATAACTCTGCAAAGAACCTCATGTATCGTGAGTTACTCACCGAACTATTACTCGAGTATGAAAATGATCCATTTTCTGAAAGATACAAGCCTGGAGACTTCCTTGACCTCGCATTTGCACCTCCGGCATCAACCGAAGATGCACTCCGCGATCCCGTACTTCGAGCCTGTAATCCAAGTTGATTATGGATAATATTCCCCCAATTTCTCTTCCCTCCTTTGGAACCCGAAGGAGATGAACTTTTCTTCGCATCAGCACTCCTCGCTTTCCCACCCCCACCCCCACCAACACCCGCGCTCGAGATAGCCTTCTTACCCCCGGGCGCACTCGACGGCGTATTCCCATATTTCCTCCCTAAACCCCTTCCAAATCTCGACCCCCAACCCCCAGGCGCAGGCGCAGACGACGGATCATATCTTGCTTCCCAAGTCGGTCCTTGGATTTGACTTTGTTCGACCGTCATGTACTTCTCGTCACCGATAGCAGCTTCTTCATCCTTGTCGAACGACGAACGTCGTGAATCTACAGAACGAGACCGCGAGCCGTTCCTAAAGTGGATGGCCCAATTCGCTGAGCGCAGAGCGTGCGTTCTATATTCGCGTGAACGACGAATGTAGAAGAATATGCCGATACTCAGAAGGAGTACGAGAGCTGAAGGCGAAAATAGTATGGTGAGTATCCGTAAATGCGGCAAGAGGAAGGATGTCGCTCTCGGTGTGCGAAAGCGGACGAAAATAGAGAAATTGGGACAAAGAAAACCAGTCACTCACTTATCGTAACGACAATTGCTGCAATAACTCCTCCTGAAAGCTTGTTGTGACATATGGTCTCGCCCGATCTATGACGAGACAAATGGGTTAGTGCATGTCAATCGTCGACGTCGGTCTCAAGGGAAATACAATGAAGCGTGAAAAGAACTCGATAGACAGGGAAACAGAGGAAATCAAGGAGAATTTGACGATGTTTGGCGCATGGTCTGCGATCCGGTCAAGGTTCGTACAGCTCCGTGTCGGGTGAAGAGGGTGAAGAGTGCAAGATTCGTTGCAGGGGTAAATGAAAAGCGGTACTCACGAATTCTGGCTACACACTTTCGCCGCCCTAACAACTTGCACGTTAGATGGAGATAGGACCCATAAGATGCCCCCCAGAAGCGTATAACGAGAAAGTGAGGCTGAGGAGGCAAATGTTAATAGTTAAGCTTCCGCTAAAATAACGCTGAACGACGCACCACGAGCAGAGTAACCACCCTGAGTCCGAAGCATGGTATTCATCCTTTATTTATGAATGTGTTGTTTGACTCGACCAGCGAAGAACGATAGGGTACCGCACAGCAGCACAGCAGGTCACCAGGACGCAGCAGGAGGGAAGGGTCACTATCAAAGTGAGAGCCTGAGCGAAGTTGGGTCAGAGAGAGATCCAGTACAAGCTGATCAACAAGCCCTTCATTAATATGAGGCCTCGGGTAAGCTAAGTGTTACAGAGGAGTTACCCATTGGAGCTGATGCCGTTGTCATCAGAAAACAGCCCCTGGAGGGCGATGATTATGTCGGTACGCTTCGGGCGTTCAATATGGATGGGCCGGCGCTTGCAAGTGTATTATATGGCAGGCCGTGCATTACCAATGACCATAGCCCCGAGCCAGGCTACGTATGGAAGGCCGAATTTAAGCTGAATCATATGTATTTTTACGCTAGGCCTAGCGCATCAGGAGGCGGCGGTGCAGGTTTCGAGGATCGTATTGAATGATGCTCCTCCTCCTTCTCCACGGTTGGGAGCCAGATATATAAAGTTTGGTTGTAGGGTTGTAGGGTGCTGCTACGGAAGTGTTCCCAAAGAAATACGAAGATCGTATCAGACTTGAGCACGACAAGGAAGTATCTATGAGACGCACCCAATCGAATAATACAATGGGCATCATTTTGCGGGACTGCCGCACCATCGTGTTGAGATTAGACTGTAGGACTGCTCATGTCAAATGCTGCGCGTATATGATCACTCATGACGAGCTGGAGGAAGAATTCACTAGCACTGGTCGCCCGACGGGGAGAGCAATTCACTGTATCATAGATAGCACGTGCTGTCGACCTCACCGGGGAGTCACCCACTGCCAGACTTTAGACGGCAGTGCCAATGGAATCCAACACACTCTGGACTTGGCTTATAGGATGCTGCACAAATGCCTCGAACTGATACCGCACGCTATCTCGTTGTCTTATTTCGGATAAAAACATATGCGGCGACATTCATGGGCAGTTTTTTGACCTAAGGGAACTGTTCAAGGTCGAGGGACTCTGCCACTAGCTTCGTGGGTACGTCGCCGCTCTTCTCTTGATTCTCATCTCCATCTATCCCGCCGGACAAACTTTGTTGTTCCACTCTCTTCTTTTTCACAGAATCTTCAGGATGTTACTCATCTGCCACATTTTTACGACAGGCGATTTTGTTGACTGAGGATTCAGTCAAAACATTCCTTCTGCTCCTTGCTCTGAAAGTACGCTATCCAGAGTGTATTACGCTCATTCGAGGCAATCACGAATCCTGACCGATCACGCAAGTCTGCGGCTTTTATGACGAGTGCCAGAGGAAATATGGCAGTAGCAACGTGTGGAGGTGGTGCTGTGAGGTGTCTGACCATCTAGCGCTGGGTGCTATTGTTGATGGAGGAGTGTTCGTGCTCATGGGGGTTTGAGTCCAGATTCGCAGACCATGGACTAGGTGCGAATTTTTTATCTGTGCTTGTACTTGCGATGGCTGAATTTATTCTTCTTGGGTTTCAGGTTCGAGGAATCGACCGGAAGCAAGAGGTCCCGCATGACGGGTTAGCGACCTATGGTCATCTATGGTCATCTATGGTCCGACCCGGATGGTCAGCTTCCTCATACTGTTCTCCCCAGCGTTCCCTAACATCTTCTTGTGTCTTTTTCGTAGAGATATCTGGTGGGCTCGTTGGGGTTTGTCGGCACGCGGAGCAGGCTTTCTTTTTGGCGCAGATATCACCAAAAACTTCGCACACCATAACGCCATTGACCTCATTGCTATGGAGGGGTTCAAGATAATGTTTAACAAAACGATTATGATGTCTGGGATGCTCAGAATTACTGCTATAGGCGAGTTTGGTGTGTTCATAGGTTCATAGTTGTCCGAGTACGGATATACAGTGTTGACTGTCTTGGTTATTCATTACACCTAGATGCGGGAATGACGCTTCAATCTCAGAGCTGGATGAGCACCTTGTTCAGGAATACAAGGTGTTCTCTCATTTACCTCTGGTATAACACAGTTACTCCTTCCATCGACGTTTTCTCTAACGAGATATCTTTTCAGGATGTGCGTTCGGTTTCGGCGAAACGTCCGCCTGCAGATCATTTCTGTAACTCGATGTATGTCTACTCATGCTGGATATTCTTGGCTTGTTTTGTATCGGTATTATACGCATATATCATTACGGTTGACAGACCCAGGCATGGCATCATGAAATGTACCCTGCTAGTCTTTCGTCCGTCGCAAGGGATGATATCTCTTCGCCCAGAACACTTTTCGTATAAGCCTCGAGTTATGCTCCAATACTCTCCAGCGTCGTAAACGTTGCCCTTCCTGTACGACATGTTTCCAAGACCCAACATTCAATCCACCCGTGCTAGAAGTGCAACGCGTGAGGTGTTATGCAGGAGTTAATGTTGAAGTTGACTCACATCGGTGAATGCACCCTGCTCTGGTTCATTGCATCCTGCTCTAGTTCATTGCACCCTGCTCTAGTTCATTGCACCCTGCTCTARTTCATTGCATCCTGCTCTAGTTCATTGCACCCTGCTCTARTTCATTGCATCCTGCTYTAGTTCATTGCACCCTACTCTAGTTCATTGCACCCTGCTCTAGTTCATTRCAYCCTGCTCTAGTYCATTGCAYCCTGYTCTAGTTCATTRCACCCTRCTCTAGTTCATTGCATCCTGTTCTAGTTCATTGCACCCTACTCTAGTTCATTGCATCCTG
>RCHF01000861.1:0-12397 GCA_003987895.1 Neonothopanus nambi
CCTATTCAAGAAAGGTTGCGTGAACCTTGTCATTGGTGAAACTGGATCCGGAAAAAGTTCACTGTTGATGGCGCTGCTTTGTGAGTCACACTTCTCCGGCTTCGTGAAGATTGACATATTGACTCTTTACAGCTGAGATGCATTTTATTCCCTCCGGTCCTGATTCGTGGTATAACCTTCCCCGTGATGGTGGTGTTGCCTATGCTGCGCAGGAATCCTGGGTTCAGAACGAGACTATTAGGGTACGATCATTTCAATGTTTCTGTGAACAGTCAGTCACTCAGCTGGCCTCTTAGGAAAACATTGTTTTTGGTGCGCCGTTTGACGAGGAGCGCTACAAGAAGGTTCTTCATCAATGTGCCCTCGAGCGCGATATTAGTTTGTTCGAAGCTGGCGACGCCACTGAAGTCGGAGAAAAGGGGCTTACGTTGAGCGGTGGACAGAAAGCTCGAATCACCCTTGCGCGCGCAATTTATTCCAACGCTAGCATTGTTTTGCTGGATGATGTCTTGGCGGCACTGGAGTAAATGGGTTTGTTGGCTTCATGATAAGACAAACGCTGATTCATTTCTAGTGTTCATACATCAAAATGGATTGTCAATAAATGCTTGAACGGTGATCTTGTGCAAGGCAGAACGGTCATTCTAGTGGTGAGTCGAAGCCTTCCATTCATCCCTGCCATTGATACTTAGCATGATGGCGTGCCAGACGCACAACGTCGCTATGGCTCGTCCCATCGCCTCTTTCGTCGTTGCGATCAAGGAGGGCCGCATTGAAAGCCAGGGCTCGATTCAAGACGCGCTCAAACAGGACCAAATTCTGTCCGAAGAAGCCGCAAGAGACCAGCAAAAGATGGACAAAGCTGACGAAGAAGTGGGCGAGCAGCCCCCTGCCGATGAACCTAAAGGCAACGGGAAGCTTATTGTAGCCGAGGAAATTCAGGAAGGACACGTCAGTTGGGCAGCAGGTGGGTATCTGAAAAAGATGTTCGTGTTGTTCTCCGTGCTAAGGGCAGTGCTCAGTGAAAATGTACCTAACAAGCATGGGTGGTAAATACTCCTGGACCTTTTTCTTGGCCTTCATTTTCGCTTTACTAGTCTCGGAGTTGTTCAATGCTGCTCAAACGTACTTCCTGGGGTATTGGGCAGAGCAATATGACTTGCGCGACCCGGCCGATGTACCTGTGTTCAAGTAAGGCGCACTTTTATGTATTATCTCTTGAGTACTGATACCCTTTTCAGGTATATCAAACTCTATTGTACGCTTGGAATATTTTGACTGCTAAAGGCTGATTCTGACTTTTTCATAGCATTGATTGTCCTCAGCGGGGTGACTATCTACACGATTGGCGCTGTGATATATGTGTTTGGAACTGTTCGAGCTTCTCGAGCGATTCATCAGACATTGGTTGCATCAATCTTCGGAACGACGCTTCGGTGCCTGTTCATTCTTAGCGCCCACTATCAACAGTCACTTACTTCCATTTTAATGTTTTATTTGTGTATGCAGATGGCTAGATACCACCCCCACTTCCCGTGTTATTGCGAGATGTACTCAGGATATTCGAGCAGGTGGGTCTACCTTAATTTTTTTTTTTTTTTCAAAAAAACCATGTCACTTATATACCATTTTCTAGTGGATGGTCCTGTCGCTATGTGGCTTCAATACGTCTCCGAAATCTCAGTAATCATGATTGTCAAGTTTTTCGCCGTCATTATCATAACTCCTGTTTTCTTCTTCCCTGGAGTCCTAGTTGCTGTGCTCGGTGCCGCCTGCGGACAAGTCTACATTAAGGCTCAGTTGTCGGTGAAACGAGAAATGTCTAACGCCAAATCTCCCGTTCTTGGACAGTATGTCTTCGCTCTTTCTTCTAATTTATAGACACTGAGTTGGATTTCAGCTTCGGGGCGGCTATTGCTGGACTTAGTCAGTCTTTTATGTAATTGCCGCTGGACATTACACTGTGCTAAACTGTTGATATGTAGCCTCAATCCGTGCATATGGTGTTCAAAAGGTGTTCACGGAAGAGTCGTTGAAGCGCATCAACAATTTCTCCAGGGCTGCACGAACGTTTTACAACCTCAACAGATGGATTTGTATTCGGATTGACGCCCTTGGCGGCTTGTTCGCTGCTGCACTTGCTGCTTACCTTGTTTACTTCCGTGGCCAAACAGCTTCTACTACCGGCTTCTCTCTCAACATGGCAGGTATGGCACGCAGTATCTCAGAAATGTCTCATTTATACTGATTCAATGTTAGTCGGATTTAGCTCGCTCATTCTGTGGTGGGTTCGTACGCTCAATGAATTTGAAGTACAAGGTTAGTGCCCTGAACTTCTGTCTTCAAACAAATTCATTACTGAGTTTGTCGTCTTGTTACAGGGAACAGGTAAGCTATCGGACTTCGTCACATCGACCGGTCTTGACTATCATTAGTTTGGAGCGTATTCAAGGATATGTTACTATTGAGCAAGAACCAAAGCCCACATCAGATGGTGTCCCCCCTGCATATTGGCCATCTTCTGGAGACCTCAAAGTCGAAAAGCTGTCTGCTCGTTACGCCCTTGATGGTCCTAAGGTTCTCCATGATATCTCCTTTGACATTAAATCCGGTGAACGTGTTGGCGTTGGTGAATCTTCAGTACATTATGCACGCTACTGCTGTCGACTAACCTATGTGTCACATTCATTTAGTTGGACGCACTGGTTCTGGAAAGGTAACTCTTCTTGTTGTAGATTACATCAGCGATGGCTAACAAGCCTTCCAGAGCTCTCTAACGCTGTCCCTTTTGAGATGTATTTTCACAGAAGGTAATGTATACTATGATGGTATACCTACCAGCAAGATCAACCTGGACGCTCTGCGATCAAACATCACAATCATTCCTCAAATTGTTAGTATCTATCTTTCTCTTTGGAATTGCATATGCTGAATTCCTGCCCTCGTATTGTATAGCCTGAGTTGCTTAGTGGTACCTTGCGCCAGAATCTTGATCCGTTTGACCAGTACGATGACGCTACACTGAACGATGCCCTACGCGCAGCTGGTCTCTTTGCGCTTCAGAATGATATGGATGAAGGCAGAATTACCTTGGACAGCGCGATTTCGAGTGGAGGTGGTAACCTCTCTGTCGGCCAGCGGCAAATTTTAGCGCTCGCCCGAGCAATTGTACGCGGTTCAAAGCTTCTAATTCTGGATGAAGGTACGCAGTTGCTTGCCATTCACCTTCACTCTGTTAGCTTACGTATACTGAACTAGCTACATCCGCCATCGGTAAGAGCCATTGCCAACATGATTCCGGTTACGCGATAGATTATCTATTTTCTTTTTTCAGATTATAAAACGGATGCTGTCATCCAAACCTCCCTTCGTAATGAATTGAAGGGAGATGTCACCCTCATAACTGTGGCACATCGTCTACAAACAATCATGGACGCTGATAAAATTGTAAGTTGGTTCAAAGCCTTAAATTGTTTCGTCACCTCATGCTTTGTCTATCAGATGGTGCTTGATGCTGGCCGCGTTGTGAGTTCCAGTAGATATGCACATGTGTTTTTTATCTGATTAGTTCACAATTAGGTTGAATTCGACAGCCCAAAGGCATTATTACAAAACAAAGATGGAAAACTTCGCGCGCTTGTGGATGAATCGAATGATAAGGACATTCTATATGCTATGGCGGAAGGTAAAAAGCTATGATAGACATTCATGCATCTGTGTAAAGATTACCAGTTGATCTTCGTGTAGTCGTAGAATATTATTCATTTTATCACCAGTCCTGCTTACATAGAATGTGCACGCCCCGCAGATTTCAGCATCTGAATGTGAATCCGGCATATCCACATAGTAAGCGGTGCATGAAAGTAGAAAAAACAAGAGGGAACGCATTGAATATGCGGAGGAAGATAGATGCGGTACGACCAGTTTTACAGAGTGGTTTTCGCTTTTGAGCTTCTTCTATCGTCTATATGAATCAGGAGCGTCCCGCCCAGAACCGCGACTGTAGTCCCTGCTGGGCCGAGGCGGAGGCCCAGGAGGCGTTGTCGGATACCCATTTTGAGGAGGGTAGTCATAGCCGCCAGAACGAGGAGGGCTGGCAGAACGTCTACATCATAATGCTAAGTCATCTGAGGGAAAAACCTTTTGAATGGCAAGACTTTTACCTAGGATACCTTTCTGGAGTGACTGGCCCTCGAGGATAATCCGGTGCATACCGAGGAGGCGTTATTGGTCGTCCACGATAGTCCGGATAATCACTAAATGAATGTACATTATGATAAATGAAAATATGGAGCAAACAAAGACACCCTACCGCGGCGGAGGATAGTCTTCTCGGTATCTTGGTGGCGTCCTGGGCCGTCCAGATGCAGGGGGCGGATACCACCTTCCATCTCGGCCGGGGCGGTCCAAGGGATAAGGGGCTGGTGGAGGAGGACCACGGTACGATGGCTCAGCATAGCGGCCTCTGTAGTCCGCTGGAGGGGGTGCATAACGATCGCGTTCACGATAGTCATCGTAGCGCGGAGGTCGGCTTGAAACAGGAGGGTAGTAATCTCTAGGGGGGGTAACAGGCCTGCGATAATCCCTAGGAGAATGGTCATAGCGAACATCACGAGGGGGAGGGGGTGGATAGTCCCTTGACATCCGGTCAACAGGAGGTGGGTCTGCGCGTCGTGGAGGAGGACTAAAAAATCAGCATTAAATGAAATATTGTAATCAGGAGCAGTCGAAATGACACTCACGGGCCAGGATGATGAGGACAATCTCTGGAATAAAACCAATTAGTATGAGAAACACAAATGAAATCGTTCATGATGCGAAGTCACCTGGCCCAATGTCCCGTTCGGCCGCATCTAAAACATGCGCCAGGGTCGCTGGAGTATTTTGCAGTCCTACCACCGCCACGAGATAGTTCGACACGAATCTTGTTGCCCATGAAGGTTCCCTCGTGGTACTTTGTGACAGACAGCTCTGCAGCTTCTCGAGAATCAAACTCCTGAGTAAAGAAAATTTTAAAAGAAAAAAGTGATAGGAAGTCCTTGGCAGAAATAAAAAGACGTACCACAAAACCATACCCAATTCTACAATACCAAAGTCAGCCTGATGTGTAACAGTAACAATACTTTAGTGGCATACTTAAGTTCTATAGCAACGATACGGCCGATCTTTCCAAAGCAATTTTGCAGATCCTCTTGCCGCGTATGTTCGGGGAGCCCACCAATATAGACTTTATTCGGCTAGACAGACAGCAGAAAGTAAACACCCAGAACGTCATTCGATAAAGGGTCTCTCATAGAGAAGGCGTGGTGGAATGTCCAAAGCAAAGGAAGAGCCAACGAACGCAAGATTCTGCAAGAGCAGCCAAAAGGGCAGAGCAGCACGCAACGAACGAGAACTGTGACTAATGAGAGTAGGGCCAATTTCCAACCAAGCCAAAAGTTCCAAAACGACAGACAAAGGGTTGTTGGACCAATACACTCTTTTGCGCCTGTTTTTGGTGCTCTTACCAGGAGAGAAAGACAACGAGATTCACAGACAGAAGGGAAGACCTAAGCACCTTGACTTGCTTTTCGCGGAACATCGGAGGTTCAGGATCTGCTTTAGGAGCCGAAGAATCGCCAACACTGGATCCACGACCATATTCGACAGGATTATCAGAGTCCTGAGTACCAGGGGGATTGAGAGACTCATCGGCGGGCCCAACACTGGAAGGCTCTAAACTAGCGCGACTAGGACCCATTGTTTGCTCATCGTTCTCGCGCCAAATCGGAGCCTGATCGTCGTCCAAGGTAACAGGGGGTGAAGCTGAAGAAGCCATGACTGTAGGATGAGACACCGCTCAGCGAAAGCTGCGAAACTCATTGAAATATTTCAAACTCAGCTTACTTACGCGAGGACGCACGGACCATGTCTCTCGTTCGAGCTTGTTGGACCGGATTGTTGATTCTTCGCAGACCCAAATGCTCACAGATGACAGTGGTTCTGAACATGACCAGCTTCGCGACGATGACGACATTGCAACCGACATGTATATCTCCTCGGAATCAGAGGTCGAAGATTTCGGGGACGATTCTGCAGATAGAGAATGGCGGTTCAAGGTGGTCGGTGAAGAAGTCACCAACAACAATGAATCAATGTGCGTCCGTGCATTGTCCTCGCGGACAATCTAACTGACTAACTGACTTGTTCTGTCTAGATACGAGGTATATGTGTACCTTAGTGTACTCTGATCTCTAGTACTTGACATCGAGTCAATTCTTTCAGGTCAGTTGGCCAGACTGGCATCGTCAAGATGGTACCAATAATACCTGGATGCGAAAAGCGGATATGAATCCACAAGATCTTTCCGAGGAATGGGACAAGATAGTCGCCGCCCAACTCAAGGGGCTCACTAAGAAGTCCCTCGCTATAGACGTTTGGCCACATACAGACGTCTTAAGTACAAATACCCGGCTTCGTGCCCAAGCATACACGGAGAAGGCGAAGATACGGGGGAGACCGTCCGAGAAGGTTGCTCTTGTCGAGAGAAAGGAGACTTTGTTGAAAAAGAGGCAGGCTGAAGATGGAGAAGACGAATCATCTCCGGAAGTTTCTGATATTGATGTCAGTTTAACTGCTCATCGTCCATCGCGGTCGAGAATCCGAGCTGGTAGCTCTATGTCTGTGGATCAGCGAAACAGACCCGAAACCCCCGGGCAGCGAGGACTTTCTGTTCTCTCTTCATCTTCATCAGATCTCTTTTTCCCAACTCCAACGAGTACTACATTTGGTACCTCTTCCCGGAGATCTTCGTCAATGAAATCACCAAAGCGCACAGTTTCCGCCGTCTCGTCGCCTCCACTTACCTCACGGAGTTCACGCTCATCAGTCAGCATTGACAAAAGCAATAGTCGACCTTTTTCGTCTTCTGCGACGGCGGATCCGGATGCGACTATCTCGTTTCTTTCGTCATCGTCCTTCACATTCCAAAACGATCAGCTTGCCGCAGGGGCAAGCAGAAGTCCTTCAGTCGCATCGACATCAGCGCCGTCCAAAAGTCGTCGATCTACAACACTCTCCTCGGTATCCTCATTACCAAAGGGCAAGGTTTGCCTCGTTCTACCAAAACAGTGATTACTGATGGAATGATCTTCTGTAGGAACCGCATCTACAAGATGACAAACTTAACATTACGCGCACCCTAATGCTCGACCACGAAGAACGCATACTATCGTCGAATTACGGGAGATCCAATATGCAAATATCGGACGTAGGATCTAGTTTCTCATCCTTTCGCGTGGCTGGCTCCTCATATAAAACCCCGTCGTTACCTTTACATGGGCTTTCTGAGTATTCCAGCTCTACCAAGAAGAGAGAGAAGATTGGCAGCTCTTCCAGTTCTGCCAAAGGGAAAGAACGTGAGAGAATTGCGGTCTCTTCTATTCCCTCCCCGATCAGCACTTCGTCAAGTTCTGTCAAAGGGAAAAGGCATCAGGAGAAGCCTAGCTTGTTTGGGTCCCCTCCTCCGTACAGTAGTGCCTCTTCCAGCTCTTATAAAGGAAAAGGGCGTGAAATAACTGCAAGTACTACAACGCGCCCTCAGAAGCCGTTGCCACACCGAGCCCGACTTTCAAGGTATATTTTAGCTCTATTGCTCTTGGTGTCGTACTCAATAGCCTAATCAATAGATCCCAAAACATGAGCATCGAGTGGTCGTCAGCCGCCAAAGAGGCAGGAGCAGCCAAAATTACTGTAGTCAATGACGTAGATGAAGAGGATGGCCCCGATATTCCGGATGGGTTTGAGTATCTCGAGAGCTCCTACAGTTTGTACGTGAACTCTTAACTACTCGTCGAATATCAGTTTTTACATTCACATCTTGGGTATTCCAGTACAGCACTTGATGACTACAATCCAACTCCGCCGGAATTGTTCATTAGGTGCGAATGTGATACGTGCATGTTGCCTTCCCATTGTGACTGTCAAGGTGTATCGGATCTGTGTGACGAGAACAACGAACGAGTGTTTGCTTACACCTCTGAGGTTGGTTTTCACAGATCCCGGGGTCGAACTTACTCCTAGAAGTTTCTTTAGGGTTTATTTGCCTTCAACGTCCCACCCGGTATTGAGGTAATTGAGTGCAACTCCGTGAGTACTCAACCTCAATGACTTGAAAGCATACCTGATATCTATTGATAGCAATGCCAATGCAATCTGGATTGTTTGAACCGAGTCGCGCAACGACCACGCAGTGTGCCCATAGAGATATTCAAAACGCGTCACCGCGGATGGGGTGTTCGATCATCCGTGAACGTCGAACATGGCAAAGTCATAGGCCTCTACACTGGGTTAGTATTTCTACGCCTTTGGGGAAATAAATGTTTCGTTGACCTCGTTACTTGTAGACAGTTGATGTAGGAAGTCTTGGTGCAAATGTGATTCATCTTTGGTCTGATCGGATGATACTTTTTAGACGCCGTGAAGACGCTGAAGCGCTTTCAGGTGACCTGAAAATATATTGTTTTGATCTTGACGGGCGAGATGACCCAGACGGGGAGATTACAGCTGACGTATACAGTGTGGACTCAAGAACTTGCGGTGACTTTTTTGCTCTACATAGTAGTGCATGTAGCTAATTCGTATTTTGCCAGGCAATTGGACCCGATTTTTGAAGTGAGTCGGAATTCTTCAACGTCCTTTGCTGGCTAACTTATAAATCTTGCTACCCTTCAGTCACTCGTGCGAACCCAACTTACTGGTGTACAACGCAGTATGGAACACCATCCCAGAAGTATGTATTCTAACCTCTTGTTGAGCACATCGCTAATTGAGCTACGAATATCTCCTTTAGTCGAACATACCTTATTTGGTGTTTGTCGCTCTACAGGATATTCCTGCAGGGATGGAGTTTACATTTGACTACAACCCTGCGGAAAATTTGAAGCCGCTGAAAGGCAAAGGGAAAAACAAGGTCAAGAAACCGCCGGGCGCGCGCGACTGTGTTTGCGGAGCTGAGAGGTGCCGTGGATGGGTGTAAAAACTGATGTGGGTGGTCAAATACTTTAGTGCTACTTTTTTTTGCATTGTGCTGTATGACGGTCTTGAAATGTCYGCGTACCCAAATCAAAGTGCATGACATTTGCATAATTACATGGTATACGTATGTATGGTAACACAAAAGTCCAATACAAGTCCAGTGTTTAAATAATCGTTCGTGTCGTCTGTGTTCCTTTAAGCCAAGGTCCAAAAACCACTGGCAACGCCCACAACTAAGACAGCAGCCATCCCAACCAATGCCTGACTATCAGCGACCAATCCAACAGCACCGTTCTTTCCGCTACCGCTAGATGAACCAGAAGAACCGGAAGAGCCGGAATCACCGCCAGAAGTAGGAGAGCTGGGCGTGAAGGTCGAAGCAGGATTAGATATACACGAAGTGGCGGCAGTGTTTGCCGCGGACACTCCTGAAGCAGCGAGAGGGTTCACCGTGCCGTTGCCGCTGAAACTACACGCTTCGGGATTCTGGTTGTTGAGATTGTAGTTTTCACTCATGACAAATGAGAGCTTGATGGCTTTGAATGACAAAATCAATACTCAGGCCTCAGGTTGAATACGGATATGTTCCACTTACTCGGATCGCACCCTGAGAGACGGCCATAAATACCCGTGGTACCGTTCCCACCGATGTCGTCGCATGAGCCACCCTTTTGACCTACAAGTCCGCAACCAATATTAATTAGGTCGCCGACAATGGCGCTGTAGTTGCTTGTAGAAGGCGTAAACCGGCAGCCGACTGAGCTCTCCACGCAATCGCATGCCGATTCATTAGGGGTGGGAGGAAGGGAAGTCGAGGCCGCAAAGGTGCTGTTCGATGTGGGGCAAGTGGGATAGCTGGCGGAAGAAGAGCCCTTGGAGGGCGAGTTCGCACCCGTCGCGTTGTTGAACTGTGCTTGCAAACGGGTAAAGTCATCCGAAGTTGTGACAGTGGAGCCATCGCTGGAGATGTTCACCATACCAAACTGTCCTTGGGCGCTCTCTGCGGGGAAATACGAGAACGCAACACCTCCGGACCAGATGTCAGTCATCTCAGAACTGAATAAAGCGGCTACTTCCGTCCAGAGACGAGGGGGAGAGGTGATGCAACCAAATTCACTGAAGTATGCGACAACGTTGTAGCCAGCGTAGTCCCCATTTGTTCCGGCATACGATGCTTCAAAACTCGAATCCCCACACCATTCACTGAAAAGTTTAAAGATAAGTAATCTACAGAGCAATCAAACAGAAACTGTATCGATACATACTAGTTATTCAAGCCGTAAATGTCAATTGATGTCGAAGCCGAGTTGCTGTTGGAAGGGTCGCAGGATAAAAAGTTAGCAACGGGGTCACGCCAATCTGGGTCGCCATCAATGGCGGCATAGCCAACAAGGGCAGAGGAAGAAATCGAATTTCTGGTCTGGCTGTTAGAAATCTCTCTGCATCCGTTCTTCACCGAACTCACAGGTATGCCCTGATATCTCGTGCAGCTGCCTTGATGTACGGTGTTACGCCGGTTCCGTTCTGAATGACCACCTCGTTCCCAACATTGTAAGCCAGAACATTATCGTATTTATTGAATGCGTTAATAGTGTTGAGATACTGGTCCAGGAGATTGGTTGACCAAGACGGTGAAGTGCGGTCGATTGAACCATTGAGTGGAAGGGCGAGATCGATACTGGTTTGTGTATACATTATCGATCTGATGCTGGTAGGAGCATGAAAATCACTTACATTGTATATATTCCAGCACCGCTGAAAGTGCTCATGCAAGAGTCATGGTTCAAGGACGAGTTCACGCTGTAAACACGGATAGTATTGACGCCCAGCTTCTGCAAGAAAGGCAGATCACGAGAACAAGCTGTACCATTGGCAAGAGGGTCGGTGAAGGTCGATGGTTCAAGGAAAGTGTTGTCAGAACTAGTTACGACCGCACCTGCAGAAGAGTCAAATCAAACAGACGCTTAAAAATATTTCGACAGACAGTACGTACCCTGCTCTTGATATGCGACGCCCTTAATATAGAACCTGTTGCCATCGTCTGTGTAAAGGTATCTGCCGGAGCGAGTGACATTAGAAATAGCCTCCACAGCGACGAAGCACGAGACGACGGCCAAAAGCGCAGCAGGGACACGAAATATGTTATATGTCATTACGGCGAACACGAAGGACGCCAATTAAGGGGTTGAAAAGAGTATGAGAGCGACTGGAGAGAGAGAGAGGAGGTATAGAGTGGACGAGAGTACGTAGGTGAGAAAGGAGGCCTCGAGCGAGAAACTGCTCGTCGGCCAATTCTCGCCTTTATGACAGCTGCTTCCGAGGACAAGCAGTCATTACGTAAGTCCACTGTAGAGTCATCTGTGGGGTAAGTAAGACAGTTTTAACACTCATCGTCCTCACGCGCACGACCCGCAGCTGTAATTCTATCTTTATTGTCAGACATACAGCAACTCATGTCTACGTTATGGATCTCATAGCACCTCTGCTGATATTCAGTAAGTTGCCTTCTCCAACACTCCATCCAATACGTTAATATACATAATGTGTCCGAATCATGCGAAGGAAATAAAGTAAAGAGGTGTGCACTCGGTGCACGACCCCATGTTTCGTGAGTAAAAAAATGATACCAAGAGTCTGTACTATCGCACTCCTCTCGGTGAAGAAAAATTAGTTGCGAAATCGTTTCGAGTTCATTTTCTATCGTGACACCAGGTGATGGCCTGCATGCATCCCGGAAAGTCATATCATCCTCGGTATGTGCAGCAACTGTGTAAAAACGATGATTCGATAATTTCCTTTATAAAGAACCCAGCTCAACTCACCTGATCATATACGGCACTATCGATGCAAATAAACAAGCAAACGCAGCCCATACTATGTATAGGCCTGGCCCTGTTGTCACGTCGATCCCTATGGGTGCCGAGTTGTTTGTAGAGCCAATAACGATGTCGCTAACGGCGTCAGATTTCTTGATTATGACGGTCCATATTGCGGCGCCTATGAGCACGAAAAGGCTGCTGACAGCTGCGAATACCGCGGAGAGGAAGAACGTGAAGTTGTGCTTTGCGATGCCGCTGTGCTCGGATAACGGAAGCGCGCATGAGGTCTACTGGGACCCAAGTACAAACGAACACAGACTCACGTGAAGAAAGCCAACGCAGATAGTATCGTCCCAAGCAAAATCAACCAATATGCCGCCTTGCTCGAGGTACCCAAATAGTGCGAGTCACGAAATGAGGTCCCGGTGATGATGAATTCAGTTATGTCCGAGTAATTTGCAGACATGTCGCCTGTTATAACATCGAAAGGTCGATACTGGTAGCCAGCGGAGGTGTTGGAGCAGATTCCAGCAGTTTTATTGATGTACCCGCAGTGAGAGTAG
>RCHF01000862.1:0-13868 GCA_003987895.1 Neonothopanus nambi
ATATCGGCCTTGAGATCTAAGAAGCTAGTACCAGACATATTCTGCCAGTCAAGAGTTGGTTGAGTATTTGTTGAATTGAGAGGTAGAGAGGACTTGGTCCTTTGTTGATTTTTCAAGAAATGAGGGTAAAGAGCATCGAGGAAGTTGAAGGAAGTAGTTTCGGAGTTCGAGAACTTCAAGCTGGTGACTCAAGTACTCCGACCACGGAATTGCGCTTACTAAGCCGAATGCTGCTAATTGAGTCGCGTGAAGTAACTGAAGCGCAACCTCTTCACTCATTATTTCTTTAGCAGTCTTCATGAACTTATGCCGACCATCACTACGATTACGCCGCTCATCATTGACGGGAATGACGAGAAGCATGATATGACAGAAAGTCCGACCGATATGAATGACGTACATGAGCAAGGACCCAGCAGTGAAGGGGATGGGGACGGAGAGGAAGAGGGAGATGATGATGAAGAGGACCGGCGTGGCAGCTCTGATGAAGAGGCGAGTGCGGACGAGGCAGAAGCTGAGGGTGAAGAGGAAGAAGAGGAAGATGGGGAAGAGGAGGAGGAGGAGGAGGAGGAGGATGACGAGCCAGCATTAAAATACGAGCGAATAGGCGGTGCAATACCAGACTTGCTGAAGAAAGACTCGGGCTCTGCGCTGGCTGTCTCGAAGAAGTACATGGTAAGTATTATATCCGAGTCCAATTGAACGTATCTCACTGTAAGACAAGGCATTAGGCACGCATGCAGGCTTTGTGCATCTCTTGGACCTCACCGGGAAGCGTACCAAGTCATATAAACCCCATCTTGCTTCCGTCGTTGACATATGTGTAGACGAAACCGGGGATTTCATTGCTACTGCTAGCATGGACGGTAAATCCTCCCGCAAACTTACAAATTCGTCCTGTTTACAAGCGCATTCTCTCAGGACAGGTCGTAATAATATCTCTTTCCTCAAAGGAATCTTATGCCTTTGATCTTCGACGACCGATGCGAACGGTTGCTCTCGAGCCTAACTTTGCCAAGCGTAGCACACGATCGTTCGTGTGCGGTGGTCAGGCAGGCACTCTGGTTTTACGGGAGAAGGGTTGGTTAGGGCATAATGAGACTACGCTACACCTTGGTGAAGGGCCAATTTGGCAAGTCCGATGGCGAGAACGGCTCATTGCTTGGGCGAATGACCTCGGGGTGAAAATCTACGACACCGTCTCACAATCCCGCATTACCTTCATCGACCGACCCGCCGAAAGTCCTCGTGCGGATCTCTTCAAGTGCACTCTTCATTGGCAAGATGATTCAACACTCCTGATTGCCTGGGCGGATCATATTAAAGTTGCTCGAATCCGAGCAAGACCACGGACAACCACCACATCTGAATCTGCCAACCTTCCACCGCTCCTCGTCGAAATCACCGCAGTTTTTCAGCTTGACTGCATGATCGCAGGGATTGTCCCCCACCCCAATCCTCCATCCTCCACTGTCCCAGAATCCCACCGACCAGCCTCGATAGCCTCCCAGAGTACTTCCGACGGAGCGGCATCGCTTGCAAAAAAGAGTTCCAGCTCCCTAACCTCTTTCCTCATTGTCGCATACAGCCCACCCGACACTTCCTTCCTCGACGAGATGACCGAAGACCGAGCCAAACAAGCGCGTAAAGCCGCTGACCGACCGGAGTTGCGCATTATATCGCGTGCAGGCGAGGAGCTCGCGGCTGATGCTCTGAGCTTGACAAATTTCCAGGCGTGGGGGTGTAACGACTACGTCTTAGCCGAAGTCGACGGTGAGGATGAATTGGCTGCAAAATTGAATTTGGGCTCAGGTGTCGATGGTCCTGGGAGGTGTTATATTGTGCTCAGCCCGAAGGATTTGATTTTGGTTAAACCCCGGGATCGCTTGGATCATGTTTCGTGGTTGGTGGAGAGGATGAGGTATGAAGAGGCGTTGGAGGCGATTGAGGAGATCGAGGCAAGTGGCGGGGAGTTGCCTGATGTGAAGATTGACGGGGTCGGTATCAATGCTTCGGATATTGGGCAGAGATATGTGGAGTACTTAGTTAGCCAAGGTGAGAAGTGATTATTTGAGTCGCAACTGAGGAAGAAATTGATATCAGCCCTCTTCCTCTCTTAGGTGACTTTAGCAAGGCTGCGAGACTCTGCCCGAAAGTCTGTGCGAGAGACCCCAAAAGGTGGGAACATTGGATATTTGTCTTCGCTGAGAAGCGTCATCTTCAGGTGAGGTCCTTTTCCCAACGCGACAAATATACCGCCAATTTACCCTCTCTTATTACCAGGCAATCATCCCGTACGTTCCTACTGAAAACCCGCGCCTGGGTCATCTAGTATACGAAATGATGCTAGCGTATTTCCTAGCACATGATCGAGAGGTGAATCCTTACACTCATTGGTATACGTTTCCGTGTGCTTACGGGCTACGTTCTTAGATGCTGTTGCAGACTGTCAAAGAGTGGCCTAGGGATATCTACGATATTGCTGCAGTCATAGTCGCCGTCCAAGCAGAGCTAGACAAAACTGCATCATCATCATCCAAGCTGACCTCGTCCTCACCAACCTCCTCTCCAGACTCAGTCATCTTAATGGGAACATTAGCTGAGCTATACATAGCCAACCGCCAACCAGGCAAAGCCCTCCCCTTCTTCCTCCGCCTACGCCGACCAAACGTCTTTGACCTAATTCGGGAGAACAATCTTTTTACTGACGTAAAGGACCAGGTTCTGCTCCTCGTTGAGTTTGATTTGGAGCTGATGGAGAAACGTCGTAAAGAGGGGGACGTGGTGGATGAGAGGGAGAGCGAGGCTATCAAGTTGTTGGTGGATAATGTACATTCTATTCCAGTAAGCTGTCCCATTTCTTGCCATTTCTTGCCATTGTGTTTCATTGATTGAGACGGGGTGCGCATCCAGATCGGAAGAGTTGTACAACAGCTTGAGTCAAGACCAAAATATCTCTTTTTGTATCTCGATGCCTTGGTTGGGAAAGATCCGAATCTCGTCTCTGGGTTTACGGATTTGCAGGATCTTCAAGTGAGCTCTTTTCTTTTTTCTTCGTCGTTGATAGTTGTTCACCAGGTGATACTAACATACTTCCCTTCACACTTATGTCCTTTTAGGTCAAATTATACGCTGACTTTGCACAACCGCGGTTAATCGACTTTCTTCGCGCGAATACCGATTATGATTTGGAGAAGGTAAGATTGTGTGCTTGCTATAGACAAGTACAGCTTCTGATAGCTTTTTCTAGGCGTACAAAGTCTGCCAAGAGCGTGACCTCATCCCTGAGATGGTGTTCCTACTAGGTCGAGTAGGGGATAATAAAAAGGCTCTGAAGTTGATCATCGAGAGACTTGGTGACGTTAATCGGGTAAATCATTTGAGTCTCAATGTTGCTAGGAAACTTATCCCATTTTGAACCTCGTAGGCCATCGACTTTGCCAAAGACCAGGCGGATGATGACCTCTGGGAAGATCTATTAAAATACTCCGAGACGCGACCAGGTACATCCCCTCTGGCCATTCCTCACTCCGTTCTAACTTACCTACTTCCTCCCTTACCCCTTCCTTTCTCACAGCATTCATCCGCGGGCTCCTAGAAAACGTCGGCCCCGAAATAAACCCCATCCGTCTTATTCGGCGCATCAAGAACGGGCTGGAAATTCCTGGATTGAAGGGTGCCCTCATCAAGATATTACAGGATTTCAATTTACAGATATCCCTTCTGGAGGGATGCCATACTATTTTAGACGGGGACTGTTCAGACTTGAGTAGAAGGCTACAGAGGGATCAAACTGGGGGTTTCTTCATTACTGGTAAGTGAGAGCTGTGTCTTCGTTCTGGTTACCTTACGATTGGTGTGTTCGATGGGGGTATAGCGAAATCATCATGCCAAATATGTTCCCGAACTCTTCAAGAATCGCCTCAAGGTCTCGTGCTGCTTTTCTTATGCAGACATACCGTACACGCTTCGTGCGTCAGTGGATGCGAAGATTTGCCTCATCAGCCTGATCCGATATTACGTGGAATTGGGATGGCTGGTCCGTCGGGGCGAGGGTTGAGTGGGAAGATTGCTTTGTGAGTTCCTTTTGCGTGGTTACTATATGCGCGTTGCTGATGAATACTTGTGCCTTTTCTCGCCCTCTGTTCGTTCAGTGAGTCCATGGTTCGAGCTAGGATCGCTCGGGGCTGTCCGGTTTGTTATAAACGTAGTGAGGGGATGTAACCATTAGTTGTTTGATTTATGGGCCTATCTTGGATTCGCGGATGGAAGGAACTTGGAAGGAGATGATTGTTAGTCAATACCCGTATTTGTTAATGCTAATACCCTGCAAGTAGTTAGATCCTATATCATGTAGGGAGTGTGAGGTGTGGCATGAAGCCCGTCATACATACACACAGATTGTAGAGAAGATTGAGTGCAGATATAACATTGTCGGTGAAAGGTAGACCGAATCATGATGAATATGCGGGGATTATACAAACGGCTTTATGATTCCAGAGCTAACTTTATAATACACAATTGACGAGTCGTCAGTCGTAAAAGCTAGGTATACCGAGGGCGGATCCTCAAGCGACGTAAATACATCCTTAATCCTATATTAGAGTGAAACCTCAGTATAACGAAGAGAAGTATTCAGAGGACAAACATACCAATCCATCGAAATAGACTCGGCCAACGAGCAAGGCACGATGTGCAGCAAGGCATCTGCATCAGACGCAGTCGCAGGTCTACGTCCTCGAATTGCACCCCTCTTGCACACCTCCCCGAGATCGATCACTTCAACGTCCCGCCATTGCTGTGCTACACGTCGACATGAGAAAAAACGCGAAAAGGCAGGAAAGGCACGTCTGACTCGCCTAAGAGGATGTCGTTGTAGGTTTGAAATAGGCTGCCTCCGTGGGATGGGTATTTAAGGATGAGTGATGATAGAACGGGATACTATAGTAGATATTAACCAACTATATGTGATATAAGGAATCGAACGAACTGATGAGTGTTTTTCCATCTCAGTTCCTTCAGTGCAAGTCGCAGACAAGTTGAAGCCTGAAGGAAGGCGATCACGTGTATGTCGCACCAGTTAGACTGGAATCATGGAGAACAACCAGAGCAGATACGTCGACCCAAGAAAAGCAGCAAAAACATGGAGACCTAAAGCTGGCGTACGCTCTTATTTCTTACCAATATCGAGAATTACTCATTTACTTTTTTCAAGTCAATGTCTCCAGGCCTCAAACGTGCCCGTCAACCCTTCCTCATCAAAAATGCCATAACAGGTATCCTCCTCGGAGCCTTCTGCGTAGGTGTCTACACCTACTCTATCAACGCTGTCAAGCAAGATGACTTTAACGACATCGACGAGGAGGCTAAAGCTGCTGCCTTCTCACGGACGCAGGCGCAGGCGGACAAAGCCGTTGTGTTGACGGTGGATGAGGAGAAGAAGACGATGGAGGCGGCTGCGAAGGCTGTTGCGGAGAGTATCAGGGCTGCAGGGCCGACGGATGAGACGTCCAGTTTGAGGGCATCGCAGGCGGAGGTACTGACGTTACCGGTACATTCTGTGCTTGACGCGGTGAAGGAGAGTAGGTCTGGGTCTGGGTCCGGGTCGAGGTCGGAGTCGGGATCGGGATCGGCTGCACGACAGAGGGGAGTGCTGGTGGGTGTGTTGGACAAGAGGTTTCCTAATCTCCTCGATCCTACCCGCAAAACTCTTATATGGGGTGCCCCTCCTGTGGATAACATCGGAAAAGCATGGCAGAGAAAGTGAGATATGTAAAATTATTTCTTTGCCGGGTGAAGATCCCCAATTACATCATGCTCTACTCTTCAAATTACAGATAATTAATGCTAATTCGAGAAACAAATTATAAAATGCAATTGCAACAATGTCAATGTGATGAATCCACTGTCCAGAATGATATGTTGTTATGCTCGTGCTCGTGAAAATAGAAAAAGAATCATCTCCCATCACCCCAACCCCCAAATCCCAGCCTTCCTTACACCCTCAACAAGCGCATCTACATTACCCAGCATAGTTCCTAACAACTCCCTCTTCTCCTCAGTCGTCCTCGCCTTCGCCTTCACCCTCTTCCTTTCACCCTCTTCCATCCCCCTACTGTCATTGATGGCCTTCGCCCCCTCCTCCTCATACTCCGAAACAGAAGACGTCGAACCCAACCTCGACCTAGTCCTCGTATGCGTATACCTCTTCGCTCCACCACCCAACACCGGCGTCCCGCCCACTTGCCCAGCCTCCATCCCCAAAGTCTTCATCGGACTCTGAGGCTCAAACTCCACATCCTTCCTCAACATCAAAAGCGCCTGTCCCTGTCCATGCTTCTGCACCGGCGGTAAATTCACCGGAAGCCTACTACGCTTACTCATCGGCGTCTTAGGCTCAACATGTCCCAACGGAGGTGAACTCGGTGGCGTCCTAGCTTCCGTCGGTGCTGCCGGCAAAGGCGGTAACACCATCGACCCCTTCTTTGGTGACGACGAAGCAGAAGAAGGCGCAGTAGACGAAGATGCAACCGAAGAACTCGACGTGAACGATTTTGCTGAAGAAGACGACGTTGACCTTGTTGACTTTCTATCCCCATCCGAAGAGGACATGCCTCGCGAATCCGATGAAGAGGGTATCGATGGGAAGGAACTGCCTGTGAATGAATATGTTGAGGATCCGTATCTTGACAATGGGCGATTCGGTGTATTGGTTATAAATGGCTTTTTTGGTTTTTGATTTGGTTGGGGGGTCTGAGAGGTCTGAGAGGATGCAGGTGCGCGGAGGGGTGTATTAGGTACCGTCGGGGGTGGTGTTGGATCCTGTGGTTGGAGGCTTGATGTTGAGGAGGTTGTTTCGTCGAGGAGATAGAAGTAGAGGAATTCGAGACATTTCATTCTAGAGTGAAGGTGATAAGTCAGACATAGCACAAGAATATGGGCATTACGCATATGCATACTTACCTAACTTCTCTCGGAGTCCCGGCCCTCTTTAAAATCTTCACGATTGCTTGCAGCCCATTACATTCTTCAAACGCACGCAACGAGGCGGATGAGTCTACCAATATGCATAGCAGGGTGTCCAGCACCGCGGATGACAACGATAGCGTGGCTCCCCCGCTCCTCGACGGAGACGGGGATGGGGACGCGGAGGTGGCTTGAGCTTGGGTTGGTGAAACATGTCGAGATACGAGAAGGAGGTCGACCAGGACCTAGTCGTGGCAGAAGCCATCAGTTCAACTCGGTACGAAAATCCTGAGGCACTCACTTCTAGCATCCGGGTTCGACCAAGGAATTCTTTACTTGGTGGATGGTTGAGAACTACGCCTTGAATGAGCGATAGCGTTGATAATAACAGGGATGAGAGATTCGCTGCCTCGTGCTTTACTTCATCTGTGTAGTGCAGTGTGTGAGCATCGGATAGGGGAGCTGCGCACAAAACTGCTTACCGTTCACCGCAATCTTACTCGATAGATACTCGAGTCTGCTAGATGCTGTAGATATCCATGGAAGTAGTCTGGACGGAACTAAGTAGCAAGAACGATATCGCCACTCTTGTGAGTGAATTAGTGCACACAAAGGGGGAACCCACTTACTGTTACATTCAAAAGTATACTGCAACGCAACGATATCTTCAAGCTCAGTACGATCTTTGCATATACATGCATTCCCAAGCAAACTCTCTAATCGCTGCAGAGCCCGTGCTTTAGCTTCGACGGGGGCACGAGGCGATAGAACCTAGCAACAACACCTGTCAGTATCCACTCGCTTCCCTCTCCACAAAGCATCTATATACATACCTCGTCCAACTGAGCTTGGACATCTTCACGCAGCACCAGCAGCGGGTCGTCCATAAGTAGGAATAGAAATATGTAATTTTCTCCAGGAAGAAAGTCGAACTTGAATTTCAATTGTGGGCGTTTGTGTGTCCAACAAGAATACACGTGGCATCCACGCGCACGCGACCACGTGATCGTGAATTTGCGGCATTCCGAATTTCCGACGGCCCGTCCGACTGGCAGTGGTAAGTCGTCATACGGTAACCTCGTCGAGTGATGCTGGGAGCTCAGCCCTCTTTGCTTCTATCTTCTTCGTGCATACTCAATGGCGCCTATTAAAACGGTGAGCTTATGAGTTTAGCAGATGAGGTCGTTGGACTGAATTGAATATGGCATTTAGCAATGGACGCGCCTAATTAGATTCGTAGCTACTGAGACGTCCAGAGTTCATATTGGCCAACCAGTAGATCCCAATCTAGACGGTGAGTTCCTTCTTCACTCAACGAGTCTCCCTTCGCCTTTAATTACTGTGTACTAGTGGGCCTCGCATTCCACCAAGGAAAACCCATCAAGGCTCACGAGATTATCGGGTCAGCTTTGGACCCTGCGGCGCAGGTCACCAAGAGGATTCTGACGGTCAAGCAACTGCTGACTCCGTTATCAAGAGAACAAGTTGGTTTCGTTAGATGTCTAGGACTCAATTATTCTGACCACGCTGTGAGCTACCTACCTGCCCCTTCTTTTACTGGTTCATCATTTTAACGAGTATTTGACCTATATAGGCCGAGGCGAACCTCGCAGCTCCATCGTACGTCCCCACTTCCCACCCAAAAAACCATATCAATTACTTATCATACTTCACACGGCGCACACAGGTTCCCCGTCCTCTTCGTCAAACCTGTATCGTCCCTCGTTGGCACTGAGGCAACAGTCGTCATCCCCACCGCCGCTCAACCCGTGAAAGATCACCTTCCGGACTACGAAGTTGAGTTTACTATCGTCATTGGAAAGCCCGCAAAGGATGTTTCGGAGGAGGATGCCTTGGATTATGTGTTGGCGTATACGGGTGCTAATGACGTGAGTTGGTAATTTGCTCGCCTGAGCGCGCGCCATTGGATGTGCGCTGTATGGTATCACTCAACGAAAGATATGCATATGCTTAGGTTTCCTTCCGTAAACACCAGATGGCGGTGTCACAGTGGTGTTTCTCGAAAGGATTTGGTGAGTTTTCTATTCGCAGTGTCTTCAACTCCTTGGTAATCCTTATCTTACTGACTTCGTCTAGACAATACAAACCCCCTCGGACCATGTCTAGTCTCAGCCTCCTCCATCCCAAACCCACAGACGGTCCCTCTCAAATGCACACTCAACGGCGAAGTAATGCAAGATGGAACAACAGCGTACGTATCCCCAGTCAATTCTTCATCTCCCTCTCCATACACACAATCTTACTCATTCTGACCGCTACCCCAGAGACCAAATCTTCAACGTCCGTCAAACTATCGCTCACCTCTCCCAAGGCACCACACTCGAACCTGGCTCCATCATACTCACTGGTACACCCAAAGGTGTCGGGTTCGTCCGGAAGCCCGCAGTGTATCTCAAGGACGGAGATAAGATGTCTACGTGGGTGGGTAATGGGATTGGAAGTTTGTTTAATGATGTTAAGGAAGAGAAGAATTTGAAAGCTAAGTTGTGATATAGCAGAATATTATGCTTGCAATATTTGTTGTGTGTATTTTGGTTAGAGCTTTGTATGCGTAGTGCTACGTATGGATGGAATATGTCAATGGAAGCTAAACTATTGCGGTATGCGTTGTTGTATATTTCATTGTCCAAGGGGAGATACATAGATCACGAATACTGATACAGTTAGCACGATTCAAGGTAACATTTCACCAACACATTCACGCTGTAGCGCCCAACCCACCAAACACAATAAGCTTCTCATTCATATACTCCGTAATCCCATGAGGGCCCCCCTCCCTGCCTAACCCACTCTCCTTGATCCCTCCAAACGGAATAACAGCCTGACTAATGAGCCCAGTATTAACCCCAACCATACCCACCTCAAGCTTCTCAGCAACCCTCCAAACTCTCCCGACATCCCTCGAGAAGAAATACCCCGCAAGTCCAACATCCGTCTGGTTAGCCAACTTAACCACCTCGTCCTCGGTCTCAAATTTGCACAGCGCAGCGACGGGACCGAAAGTCTCCTCGGTGTTGATGAGAGCGTCGGCGGGAACGTCGGAGAGGACAGTAGGGATGAAAAAGTTGGTTGATGGGATCACTTTTCCGCCTACGAGGATTTGACCACCTTTTTCGACTGCGTCGTCGACGTGTCGGGTGACTTTGTCAATAGCGCGAGAGTGAATCAGAGGACCATGGGTTCTAAATGAGATGATAGTTATGATGTAAGGAATACAATCTGCGCTATTCAAACAAGGAGACTTACGTCTTGTCGTCAAGTCCATCACCGACTTTGAACGCAGCGACCTTTTCAGCGAGACGAGAGGCGAACTCGGCATAGATTGAGGAGTGTACGTAGATCCTGTTGGCACAGACACAAGTCTGACCGCTTCCTCGGAACTTGCAAGCGATAGCGCCTACAACCAAAATCTCAGCCCAACAGATCATCGAAATTTTTTGGAATGACCGATACATACCCGCTACAGCCTCATCGATATTAGCATCATCAAAAACAATAAACGGCGCATTTCCACCAGCTTCAATCGACACCCTAGTGGGCGAAGAATCCTTAGCGAAAACTGCAAACCGACAAATCTTCAAGGGAAAAAAAGCACCTACTTTTTGAGTGTCGAAGCGGACATTCCAGCAAGCAATTTTCCAACAGCCGTAGATCCAGTGAATGTAACCTTCTTGACAATTGTACTCTCGCACATCTCCTTACCAACCTCAGCAACGTTCTTTTCAGTAGTCACGACATTGATAGCGCCATCAGGGACGCCTGCGCGTCGGCCAAGCTGTTCATGAAGCAATCGATCGAGACCGTCACAGGGTTGTCGCAGGGGTTCAAGAGTAGAAAGAGTATACTGACCTCTGCGAGGGCAAGTGCCGAGAAGGGCGTTTCCGGAGGAGGCTTGATAACGGCGGTACAACCAGCGGCGAGGGCTGCGCCAAGTTTACGAGTGATCATGGCCGAGGGGAAGTTCCATGGTGTCATGATGGACCTATGAGATGAAGATTAGCAGCACTAACAATGCTTGTCATAAATTGTGCCTTACACGACACCTGTTGAAGAGATGGGTCAGAATAATGTGGAACGGAAGCTGTGTAAAGAGATTACTTACCGACAGGTTGCTTGATGACGACGTTTCTGACTCCTTTGAACGGTGAGGGAATTTGTTCTGTGGTTCTACTGCCTTAACGTACGGTCCCCGGGTACGAGGAGTTAGGGGTGCTTACCGCCGTATGTGCGGACAGCCTCCTCAGCTACAGCGAGACATGTTAGTGACAGAAAGACGGACGGGAGCAATCAAAGGCCAACCAAACCACTAGTAGAGGGATGAGTCGAAGGTGAGTATTATGAATTTGTGAGGACCCACCTCAAGGAAAGACGCGCTATATACGTTCTCTCCCTAAAAGAATCGTGAGATAGAGCAGTATAAGTATAGAAGAGCACGTTACCTTGGCTTCCGCCAGTGTCTTTCCGTTCTCTAGAGTCTACGGCACATGAGAGTTAAGCAAAGGATGAAGTAAACAAAGCACCAACGATGATTCGAGATAGGTCTTCATGGTGTTCCTGCATCAAATGGAAAAATTTCATGAGAATATCATGTCGTTCCTGCGTAGTTCAATTTTGAGCATCCAGGAAGAGAAGGAGTCGTGATATGTCAGTACCTTAGCTGTAGTGGTGCTCCAGGAGGGGAAAGCTTTTGCAGCAGCATCGATAGCCTCTTTCGTCTCAGCCAAACCCATCTCCGGAATCATTCCCAGCTCCTCCTTCGTAGAGGGATCTACACATCTTGTCAATAATTTGAAATTGATATAAAAAATAAAAACTGACTCGTAACGACAATTTTACCGCCATCCTTCGCATCGACCCATTTACCATCAATAAATCCTTGCATTTTTATCAAAGATGAATCTTTGAGACCAAACTGCATTTATTTGCTAAGTTAGCAATCTGCAAGTTTTTTTCTCCTCAGAAAACATACGATTGCGGCCTGCGAGCTAGCCATTCTGTAGGAATTTGTTAGAGATCGTGTTATTTGGGGTGTTATGGAGGTCGATTTGAGAAAAGACAAGAGAGACAGTCGTGGGGTCATTTGAGAAGGACACAAGGTCTATGTACATCCAATAGTCGCCGGTCAACCGTTTGCAATCGATGACGACATCAGAAGCCGAGGTCACGTGGAAGGTACATAAATATAAAAATATTAGCGCCCACATATGTCTGACACTCATCAGCGTCTAATAACACAAAACTGCCGAGTGTATACGAATATGTACCGAGCCGCGGCAATTTCCTCAGGCGCTGCTGTTACTCAATTCTACCACATCCTCCGTTCTCTCCTTCACGATGAAGCGTAGCAACGAAGGATCATCAAACTCGAGCAATACAAAGAGGTCAAAGGCCAGTCAGGCCTGTGCTTCCTGTCGTCGACACAAAACTCGATGCGAACTACTCGATGGGTTCTCCCAAAATGGTGGCTTGACTTGCCATAGATGCAAAGTGCTCAAAATTTCATGTTCGTTTGAGTCATCGAGTATCATCCATCTACCTCCTTCTGCTTCATCAAATCATAGCTCAGAATCTTCCGGGCGGACTATAGTTGTTCACAGCAATAGCAATAATAATGCAGAACAATCTGCTACGTATGTTCCTACACCGCCTCCCCCTCCTCCAGTGTCTCAGCTAGCCTGCGGCCCTCCAATTTCCCATACACAACTCCCTTCTCCTCCATCTTCCGTATCCCATCCTGACCCTTCAATGCGACCTAGCTCGTCGGCAGGCATCAACGATCCTAGGGAGCTGCAGCCTGAGGACTTGGTTCCAGACAAGGTACCATGGGGTCCATCCGGGAAGGGCAGTTTCGATTGGACTGCTGCGCCCATCTTAGCTATTCAAGAGCTCGCTAGTAAGATGAATCCATACCCTCTGCCTCCGATGAGAATACCTTTGGGTGTTGATAAAAATCTCAATTCCATACTAAGTGAGCACCAGATATGTCGGTTGCTTGAGATGTACGTTTTCATTTTATTTCTTTTATCTTCGTGTTATTTATCCAATCGCTTTTCTTAGCTTTGAAAGTCGCTATGCTCCCTGGGTCTGCCTCCCTCCACAGCCCTCAGACTCTCTCAGTCCTTTGCTAGACCTCATCCGCTGTACTGTCGCAGCACGGCATCTAGACCCTGTTACACGTGCATCACTATCTCCCCGTCTCCAAAAGTTAACAGAAGAATCCTTCCTCAGTAAACTCTCCACTTCACCTCCTAGTACCGAGTCAATTCATGCACTTTTAATCCTCGCATTATGGTCGCCACTATCCGATGCTGGATACAGTGAAAATCGCGATGCGCACTCGCTAGCTGCCCTCGCTGCAAATCAAGCTATGAGCTTAGGGCTGCCGGAGCTACGTGACGCTGCCCCCAGAAATTCGTCTGAAGTAGCGGATCACACTGATAAGGCGAGGCTGGTGAGTACTTTTTTTAGCCTCTACATTGACAGTATATACTAATGATTCTGCTCCTTAAAGCGGCTCCTTTTGTCTGCGGTGGAATCAATGTGAGCGTCACTCCTATAGCAAGCGATTATACTGGACTTTGTTCACTCATTCTAGGACCTCCCTTGGCACTGGCCGGACAGCAATAAGTAGTACCACAGATGCAGACTTTCGTTTCATCGACCCTACAGTGGTTTGCAACATCGAAAAGGCAAGAGACGTCCGATTGGCATTTATATCCAAGGTTTTGAGCCTAGTCGAGCGTGGTTGTAAGATTCGCCTGCAAACCCCTTCCAATTTCGAGAATTTCTTCGCTCAATCTCAAGAAATTCTGAAGATTATGGGATGTATATACAGTTTCATGGTGCCTCTACCTAGTGAGTCTTTTCCCCCCTTGACATAT
>RCHF01000863.1:0-11911 GCA_003987895.1 Neonothopanus nambi
CCCGGCTTATAAAGACGTGCTAGAGCTTGGTAAGACTCGAAAGAACGCCCTCTTCTTGGACATTGCGTGCTGCTGTAAGCAATATTTCAGCCTCTGTACCTCCAAAGGTATTTACATTATTTGCGAGCATAGTTGGACAGGCTTCCCGTAAAGTCGTCGCAGACGGTTTTCCTGTTCAAAATGTGATCGCGTCAGATCTTCGTCAAGGTGATAGTTATCTTTCTTTCAATCAGATTCAACTTGCCAGCTCATGGACCATGCATAGACTTCTGGACTTTTGGTCACGAACTTTTCTGTTCCACCCCGGAATCGTTTCCTGCTGCCTTCGTGGCAGGAGACTTCTTTGACGACGCAGTGCTTGCGCCTAGTGAGCCTACATACGAGATTCCTTCCGAACCACTGGCGGCCACAGATCTCAAATCTTTGACTTCCCTGGCCCCTCTTCGAGGACGGCTATCCGTCATCCATGCAGCTGCGTTCTTTCACCTGTTCGATGAGGAAAAGCAAGAGAATGTGGCTCGCAGGCTGGCTAGCCTGCTGTCATCGGAGCCTGGTTCTCTCGTCTTTGGAGTTCACATCGGGGCTTCAACAGAAGGCTTTGTTCGGACCCCTACCGGATTCGGCACTTTCTGTCATTCCCCTGAAAGCTGGAAGGAGCTCTGGGACGGGAAGGTCTTCAGGAAAAATACGGTCAAAGTTGCATGTGAGTTGGACGAAGTTCCAATCGTTGTATACGAGGAAAAACAATGGCACATGATGTGGTGGAGCGTCACCCGTCTGTAAATCGTGTCCTATGTATTTCCTTGACTGCGTTGTATGACTCGAACTAAATTCTGTTCTCTTTGATGATCCTGTTCTGTTCGAATGAGTTAATTACAAGCTGACCATCCCAGGACTTACCAGAGGTTCACTTGAGCCATGCTATTACCAGACGCGGTCGTATCCTTGACGGAACATCAGTTACCCTGTTAGCTGACGAACCCATTCGTAGATGCGGATAAGTTCTTTGTTAGATATCTCAAAAACCAATCAAGTCGCGGACGATTCGATGACCTCAGGGGGGTAGTGATGCCAGTACATACTCCACGACCCCTGCCAACGGTAAGGATACGACATGAGCCACGTCCATGCTCGGATGTAACTGGTTTTTCTCGAGGCTTTGAAGTAAGATCATCCTGACTTCCTCAGCCTTCGCCGGATCCTTCAAGTTGCCGTTATCAAGCTCTGTTTTGGCCACTCTGACTGAAGCCAGAAATATGTTTCAGAATATCCACACATCCTCATCAGAGGGACCTTCCATTGCCGCCCAGTCATTTTGCAAAGCTTCTGCGTGTGCGCGAGTAAGTCGGTCACACTCGGCAATGGCCTCGGTGTCGAGGGCACGCTGAGCATGTGTTTGGCCCTCATGTTCGAGTTCCATCTGGCGCAGCTCTGCCGGAGTCATCTTTCGTTTGCCCTTATCGATAAAGGTAGAAGGTGCTTCAGGGACTTCGTCGATATCGGCTTGCACAGTGTCAAGCCGTCGGCGAGGAGCATAGCGCTCCTTGTCAACTCCACCGTCAGGTCTCAAGGTGTTATCAGAACGGCAAACTCCCATTGAGATTTCAGAGATGGCCCGCTTCTTGTTGGTAGTGGGCGTACAAGATGCGGAAGATGTGGTCGATTTGCTTTCATCCTCAAATGGGGAGAGCCGGACACTGAGTCAAGAATGAGACTAGGGATATCGGTAAAAAAATAATCGTAACACGTCTTACCTCTATCTGGCTGCCAGAAGCTGCTCAACCGCAGCCTCATCGTCAAAGAGGCGTAATATTTGATCTTCGTTCGAAGGTGCAATTTCTTCATCTCCCGCAAAACATATAGGTACACCGCCCCAAATCTCTTCTTACGTGAACTCTCCTATATCCTTCCAGCTTTTGCCGCCATTCTTCTGGTACTCCTCTCGCACTTGATCCGTAATCTCTTGCTCCTCGTGAGCACTTTGGCCAGTTCTCCAACGATTGTTATTGCGGATATGGTATATTAAAAAAGGTCGCGTATCTCACGCTCCCTCCTCAGCACGCCAATGAGGTGGATAGCCTGCGTTCTAAGATCGCCCATCTCATCCCAAAGTTTATCGGCTCGCTCACGAATCGCTTCGTCGCTATCAGAAGTCGCACGAATAACTTGGACGGCGCACTCGACGGTGGTGTCGGAAGCTGGGGGATCAGGAGTGGAGCGGGCGGATGTTGAGGGCGTGTTACCACCTTGGTCAGAATTTTGCTTAGATTTGACCGCCTTTGGGTTCAAAACCTTCGTTGGTAGGATCTTCCAAGAATATATCGCAAGCAGAAAACGTTCGCATTGAGAGAAGGTGTGATTATAGATACAATGTCAGGATCTCAAGAAAACTAGTTGCTCCATAGCGTCGCTACCCTTTCTCGTCTTTGTGAGTTCAAAAATAGGGAGAGAGCGGAATTTTATGTGACGCACGTTCTTTGAATAGTTTGAGTGCAGTGATTAGGAGACCAGAGACTAGCCTCCACGGGTATGCTGCAATCTCCACTCTTCACGTCGAGTCGCAGGCGCTAGATACAAAGAGATGAAGATGAGCTTCAAAAGCTGTCGCTGTCAGAAGTATAATGGTCCGTGCGCACTGCGCACCGTGACTGTAAGCGTACAAATCATGTGATCATGCGTGCGAAAAAATCCAGGTCAAAGCGATTTATCTTGGGTTTATCTCGAGTATGAAGGACTTGCTGCATCTGTATTTACTTTGCTATCGCGTCTATGCCTTTTTTATTATGAGCAACGTTCAATGCCTTGGTATTTAATGAGTTGATCAAGTATCATGACTCATGAGTGGTGGGAATGCTACCGCTTTTAGTGTTCAGCATCAGCCCAGTACTTTTTTGAATAAAGTCATGAGTTAATTGAACACGTACATATGAGTTTCATAAATATACATTTCGGTCCCGTTCTTATTTTTCAATAAACTTCTCACCGACTCGTTGCTTGTGACTCAGTGAATGAATGAGAGCCTGGAGCTTATGATTACGCGTACATATGATAGATATCAACATACAAGCATATATATACAACCCAGATAACAAAGATGCCTCAGTACTCACTGGCTCAAGACTAGATGGCTATGACAGCTACTCTTCCCAACGCTGAACATCAATTCGATGCACCCTTGGAGCTTGATCCTGAAGAGCTTACTTTCTTCAAAACCCAGACTGGAATCGAGGATGAAACAGAGTTGAAGGACCACATCATGCGTGTCCAGAAGAAAGCTTACGCAGTAATTTGCTCCATCTTCGCTCCGTACTGTTTTTTACTAAATTGACCTGAATATTGATAGGTGTTTCCATACCCCTGTATTCAAAGTTTCAGATTCACGAAGTACATATAATGATCCTGCTTCACCACTGAATATATTCTGAGCCAAACGTCATTCATAGGTTGACGATTACCCGCCTCCCGGCTTATAAAGACGTGCTAGAGCTCGTTAAGACTCGAAAGAACGCCCTCTTCTTGGACATGGCTTGCTGCTGTAAGACATATTTCAGCTTCTGTACCTCCAAAGATATTTACATTATTTGCGAGCAAAGTTGGACAAGCTTCTCGTAAAGTCGTCGCAGACGGTTTTCCTGTTCAAAATGTGATCGCGTCAGATCTTCGTCAAGGTGATAGCTATCTTTCTTTCAATCATAGATTCAACTTACCAGCTCATGGACCATGCATAGACTTCTGGACTTTTGGTCACGAACTTTTCTGTTCCACCACGCACTCGTTCCCCGCTGCCTTCGTAGCAGGAGACATCTTTGACGACGCAATGCTTGCGCCTAGTGAGCCTACATACGAGATCCCTTCCGAACCACTGGCTGCCACAGATCTCAAATCTTTGACTTCCCTGGCCCCTCTTCGAGGACGGCTATCCGTCATCCACGCAGCTGCATTCTTTCACTTGTTCGATGAGGAAAAGCAAGAGAATGTGGCTCATAGGCTGGCCAGCCTGCTGTCACCGGAGCCTGGTTCTGTCACCTTCGGAATTCACGTCGGTGCTCTAACAAAAGGCTTTGTTCAGAGCGCTACCGGATTCGGCACTTTCTGTCATTCCCCTGAAAGCTGGAAGGAGCTCTGGGACGGGAAGATCTTCAGGAAAAATACGGTGAAAGTAGAATGTGGGTTGAAGGAAGTTGAAGTTCCAACCATTGCATACGGGGAAACATGGTACATGATGTGGTGGAGTGTCACCCGTCTGTGAATCGTGCCTTATGCATTTCCTTGACTGTGTTGTAGGACTCGAACTAAATCCTGTTCTCTTTGACGATCCTGTTCTGTTCGAATGAGTTGATTACAAGTTGATCATCCCAGGACTTACCAGAAGTTCACTTGAGGCCTGGTCAAGGACGTTGCAAGTCATTTCCATGCTATTACCAGATGCGATCGTGTCCTTAACGAAACATCAGTTACCCTGTTGGCTGACGGACCCATTCGTAGACGTAAATAAGTTCTTTAATAGATCAGAACCTTCGTTGGTAGGATGCTCCAAGAATATGTCGCAAGCAGAAGGTGTTCGCACTGAGAGATGATTTGTTACAATTTCATGATCGCAAGAGGTCCCCACCCTTTCTCGTCTTTGTGAGTTCACTTCTGTGTACGCAGTGAGTCGATTGATATGAGTATGACAAAGTAACAAAACACACCTTAGCTGGACGCTGAATTCATCCTCAATATAGTCGTCGTCCCAGTTATCTTCCCATAATTTGTCCTGTCGAGACTTGGCTGCTCCAGGTGCGCCAAGGTGTGCAAAGTCTGTTCGAATTCATCGTCTTCTTCCAGAACTCCTAAGTAGGGACGTTTTCCTCCTCAGCTTTTTTCAGCGTTCTCTTCTGGCTTTGTCTTGGAACTGGAAGCTGTGGACGACATGGTGAATGCGATGGTTTTGAGACGCGTACATACGTCACACGAGGGCCCAGGGGCCGCGCCGACGCCGCCGCGGCAACCAACAGTACTTTTACAATCGTGAATAGATTTTTTTGGTCTACTCAGTACTGACTCTACACATCAGACCTATGGCCGTCTAGGCATCTACCACATCAAGCAGGCGTCCGAAGCTTGCAAAAAGGCAATGCAAGCGCCAAGATCTGGAATGCGACCTGGACTATGAAGCCACATCAGGCTCGGAGCATACGTGGCGGGGGCTCGAAGAATTTATAATGTCATGATCATTGACCACCATCTCTGGATTGACCACATCTTTCGAAATTCAGATGAAGCAAGTAGTTGCAATTACTTTGCTGGCTCATGCTTCGCTATCTTGTATAGCAACGGCATCTGATACCTCTTCTCTTCGAAGCTCGTTTACTGGTGGAGATAATGCGCGAGGTAAAATGGAGACTCAACCTTCAAACGCGGGGCAACCTGGATGTCCGAAGGTGAGTGGCTAAGTTGGTGATCTTGAATAGAAATCTAAAAAATCTTTTAGCACACTGGTCCTATCGATGCTACTTTATGTGACTATGAAAACGTAGAAAGCGTCAATGAAGAACTCCTTAACAATTTACAGGAGCTTGTCAAGATACCCTTCTTTAAATATTTACAGGTTCGCGTCTGGCGTTGGAATTAAGTTTCATGACACTGAGGCCATTCTTCCAGTTAGATCTATATCGCGGCTGTCCCTTCTGGGAAGACGATGCGATGTGCACGAGTTCACGGTGTTCTATAGGCGCTATCGATGAGGTGAATTGCTTCAAAACTTTAGTTTTGATCTCAATATTGATTTGTCCCAGAGTGAAATACCTGAACAGTGGAGGACAAATGTTTTGAGTAAAGTTGACTCAGTCACCCATCTTGTAAGTCGTCTCATTCTTCAGCACCTCCGCTCGTTTAATTGAATATTGTCAGTACGATAATTTGGCGGGTTGCTACTACCGAGATTTCGATTTCTGCTTTTTGGAGGATCCTAAAGGTACGCTCTTTCGATTGTTACTTTCTTTTAAGACTAAATGAATTACGCCATGATACATAGCAGCAGAGTATTATGATTTGTCCACCATTCCCGAACGTTATACGGGCTATACTGGCGCAGGAGCACGGCAAATCTGGAAATCGATATATGAAGAAAATTGTTTTAGCTCTAGTAGCGAACTTCACTCTGAGTCTGACTCGCTATCTGCACATGTGGAAGCTTCTGAGGGGATATGCTTGGAAGCAAAAGTCTACCGTAAATTGATTTCGGGCAAGTTGAATTGCAACTGTTAAGTCATATCTGAGTACTGAATTCTCTGTTCCACTTTAGGACTTCATGCGTCAATCTCGACCCATATCTGTCTCGAGTATCTCAACCAGACCACCGGCGAATGGGTAAGTGTCTCATGAGGAGAGTTCTAACAGTTCTGATCATGATGATCTCCTGTATTCTGCTAGGGACCAAACTTGCAATGCTACCTCACCCGCATTGCCTCTCATCCTGAACGGCTAGAATACATTTACTTCAACACCGTTCTTTTACTTCGAGCTGTCGCTCGTCTTCGTCGTCATCTTGATCAATACGACTATCACCTTGGCACTACAAGTGTCGGAGACTACGACACGGCTGTGATGGAATTGAACACCGAAAGGCTTGAGAAGGTACTTCGCATTGCAGAACAAACCGGCAAGTTCGACGAGAGCAGTTTATTTAGTGGAGCCAACGCCAGGGTGAGTAGTCATTCGCATTTTTAATTCTTTATGCTTGTGGTATTCAAAAAAGTTGACTTTACAGGCATTAAAAGAGGAGTTCAAGGCTCATTTCCGGAACGTTTCCCGGATAATGGACTGCATCGACTGTGACCAATGTCGCCTTTGGGGGAAGGTGCAGACAACGGGACTTGCAACTGCTCTGAAAATACTCTTTGAGATGAACGATGGGGATTCTAAGTAACCTATCTCTCTACTCTCGAAAAGTAGCTGCTCGCTCATCTCCTCGCAGTTCCGCTGGATTGGACTCTCGCACTGATATCGCTTTGCGAAGGTCCGAGATCGTGGCACTCTTCCACACCCTTACCCGCTTCAGTGAAAGTTTAAGTGCGGCAGAACAGTTTCGACGCGTGTGGCTGGAAAAGAACCCGTCCGAGAATGATACTGTGATGAATACTGAGACCCAGGCAAGCTCATTGAGTTCGTACTTGACTCAAGAAACTAATTGCCTCTCACAAAATGCAGACCGGAGCTAGGAGCATGTATCACTTTTGCCTTGAAGGGGTCACTGGCTGCGTTGACGGTATAGCCCGGATCTGGTCGAAGTTAAGGTCACTACGTTCGTCTGAAGAGGGAGATATTTTTGGTAACCTACGAACTGAGCTGTAATTTGAGATCAATAACCTGGTTGCATCAAGTTTTGAGGGAGCGATATAAAGTACTCTCAAGTCTAAGTGGTGTGCAGCGACTAGTAGATGAGGGGAAAGGGTCCCACCGCCGCAAGATGACGAGGGACGGCGGCAATGGGATCTCCATCACATTTTGAGGTATCGAACTCAAGGCACAATTAAATGTCTGAATCATATTCAGTTGAACAGCTTCTAATGCGGGCGCCAGAGCCAAGTACACTTTCCAGTTCCTGGATTCATCTTGTGGACAGAAAGGGATCATCGATGTGCCTATGGAATGATTCCTAAGAGATCCTTACTTTGCTCTATGGCCGGCATGCACGCTGCAAGCATCTACATGACCCGATCTTCATCACAAGTGGTTTGCTTAGTTCCTGCGCTCATCGAACTTGAAATGACATCAAGAAACGAGGTAAACAGCACCTCAGGCCTCAGGCTTAGGACAACCCTTGAGAAAGAGTTACCCGTTCAGACTGGGAATGGCCAGTTCCCGCTCTGACCGGGATCATATTAAATGCAGGTACAATAGATTAGGATATATACTATCGCCTCGTCTCGAGATTCAGCTTCCGCGAAAAGGCTTCCCGACATTGGTAATGAGTCACTTCGCCCCTACCAAAACGAATCAGTATTGACCATTTGAAACAACACCGAAAATGAAACATACCTAGGAGCATGAACAGCAATGACGCTATTGCCTATACGCTTATGACACTGCGGGCAACTTTATGTGCCATCAGCAACGAAGTCTTGGCCATATAGAATACAAAAAGTGACATACATCCGACTATCAGTCACCTTAACCCTCTTCGTCTGCAAAGCCATCAACTTCCGCGCCACCTGATCACTCCTAGCTTTGCTTATTTGCTTCACGACCTGCGTATCGAACACTGGTATCCTTAGACCTTCGATCAGGAAGGTCCGGACATCTTCCAATGTAACCAAAGGAGGCAGGAGCTGTAGCGCCTCGACAGTATCGAGACGAGGGCTGTGGCGACTGATTAGGTCTAAGGCTGGTTGCAAGAGATCGGGAGTATTCTTGACAGTCGGCCGCAGGTATATGCGTAGTAGAGTCAGAAAGACGTTGCTTGTGGGCGTTCCAGCTTCATAATATCGTTTACAGTATCTGTTATCATGGCGCAAGCTCAATTTAAGCCTCGAGGAGGGAAAATTGAAACTTACTCCTCAGCCTTACGATAATCATGCAGGCGGTAGACGTATAGTTCTAACGCCTGATCATGTCGACCTAGCCTTCCCAGTAATATAGCCCGAGCCTCAAACAGATCTGAAGCAAGTAAGCGGCGAGAAGTTCAGCGCCGAGGAAACAAATTACCTTCCGAGGACAACAACCCATACAGTCTATCTACACTGTAATGGTTCGTAGTGTCAATGAAATTCAGCAACTTCTCATACATCCCTCTCCGAGTTACTAGCAATCAGGAAGTCAAATTCTCACTTGAACCTGGAATATGAAAGGAACAGATACACACTATCATCCCCTCGCTTTCTTGCTGCAAGTGTCATTTTTGAATATAATTCAACCAGGCGATCATGGAAGATCCCGGACTCTTCCTTGGTCTCCTCAATGAGATACTCTAAATACCATGTACAAAACATGGGATTAAGATTTTCCAAATAGTCAGCCACAGCTTGTCTGGGTAGTTCGACGTCATCGGACTTGAAAATCTACAAGTATGACAAATGAAATCAGGATTGAGACCATATATTGAAGTACCGAAGAGGATACGAGACTGACCTCTAAGGCTTTCTTGGGGTCTTGTTCAAATACCCAGCGTGCTGATTCAAAAATTTGATCTAGGTATTCGGGACCAAGCTTGCGAAGATATTGGATGGTATCGTACAACCTTTCGTCCACGTCTTCCTCTTTTTCTCCAAGTCTAGATCAATTTGGTGAGACGAGAACAAAGCTGGCCGAAGCAGAACTTACTCCCGCAATAGCTGCAGGGCTTGACGATGCATCTTCTTCTGGTGATACAAATCCTTAAGTTCACGGAACATCTAAGTCGAGGACAGTTAGAACGTATACTTGAAGCTCCAGAAGGACGCCAACTTACTCCACGCGCATGCAACACTTCTTCGACCTCCTCCACCTCACACCAATTAGGAATCCGGAATAGCGAACCTGCAAGGGTAGGCCGGACAACCAAATACAACTTGAAAAGCGCTGTATCGACTACCTGCGCGTACCGAAGGAGTTGTTCGGGTGTCAACTGAGACATCGGTGCATTGGGCAGAGCATAGAGGTCTTCTACAGATGTTGCAGAGAGGGGCGCGATCTCGTGGGCTTGATTGGCAGGTGTTATGCCCACTGCTGCGAGAGCTGCAGCGAGCTTGACGCGACGGTCAGGAAGGAAGCGGACGAGTGTTTCGACTGAACGATGTAGATCGTCTGTATAATAGCAATCACAACATTAGTATGAGACGTGTGGCCATGCGTTTGTGACACACCATGGTCCCCGGCCTGCTTTGGTTTACTTTGGGGTTGCGACCGTATTGATGCTGCGTCATCATCCTTCACAGAGCCCATAAAGGCGCCCAGTCCAGTTTTAAAACGGCTTGCCATGGCTCCAGCCCCGCCATGTACAAGATGATCCAGTGCATCACTTGCACTCGAGGTCATTGACCTTTCTTGGCTAGGTCCACCAACATCCTTTTCCTTACTCTTCTCGTCTTCATTGCTAGAACCATGACTAGCAGCATCGTCCTTAGATTCTTGTACCGGGCCACCGTATAAAGGAATCCATCGCTCTGAAGGGACGGACAGTCGACCAGAAATTGATTCTGGGTACAGGGCCACCACCTTAGCGGGGTTCACGTTGAGTTCGATGAACGTATCTATAGCAGGATCGAATTTTCCTTCTCGGAACTGCGATACAGCGTTCAAGGCTCGTATACGTGTTCTTCGCTGCTCCTGTAAACAGTATTCATGATGAGTACTAGAAGTCAACCTGTAACCTCATGGTGTACAGCACTCACCCCATCAGGAAGTAAACCTGGATCAATCGTATCTAATAGTTTGAGTGCATCAGAATACTGGCCAGCCAGAACAAGTTCACCGATCTGCTCCGACCATGGCCTCATTGTAAATCGCCATATTGAGCTACCATCAGCGGTGGCAGTTGCCCGGTCAGTGGGTGTAGTGACAAGGAAAAGAGGAGACTTTGATGAAGAAGACGGAGTCAAGAGTCGAGCTGTAGCGTTGGCAGGTGGGCTAGATGGCGGTTGAGAAGGCAAGGCAGACGTAGAAGATGCGTTGAAAGGATACGAGAAGGTTTGTATAGGGAGCAAGGATATGGCAGATCGGATTTGAAGGGTGGTGGTAAGATTAACGGCTGAGGGATTATCGGATTCCGAGGTGTTGGGAGAGCCTGGAGGAAGAACGGAGAAAATGTACGGTTTGACAAATGCTAGGATAGCAAGCATCAGATCAGCTACAAAAGAACCAGCAGGGAAAATACCTATTTCCTCTGGAGGGGCTGGCCACTGAATGGAAGTTGATTTAGATGGTTTCGCATCCTTCCCAATGATGATGCCCTCATCTAAACTTTATCAGTTTTAGAAGATGATAAATACGGATATAAACATACTGTCTTTGACTATAAGCGTATCTGCGTCATTAAGTTGGATGGCCGCAGGCTTCACTTTCGCGCTGAGACCAAGAGTCATGTATCCTGTCAGACTAGTGAGAGCCCCCATACCTGAGGGTGCTGGCGCAGTCGGTACAGGCATCGTTACGTCCGTTACTGACATATGCGGAATAGAAAATACGGCGTATTCGGTAGCAGAGTATGCAAAGCATGCATGCTTATCGTCTATGAAAGTAATGACACGGGGAGAGTGTGGCAATGGGCATTCCTTCGTACACAGTTCAGCAGGAGGACTCAGGCCAGAAAAACGACCATACCTTGACGTCCTGGGCTTCTCCATCCTTCCATGAATAAATAATAACCTTCCGACGACATCCAACAACTAGATGGGTGACTAAGGTGGGTATAGATGCAGGCTTGGAGAATTCACCGTCCGCCTTGGCATTGGATTCTACATGCTGAATGCAAGAGTGTATGGCGAACGAGAACGCATTCGCTTTGGCGCCAGCAAGAACAGTTGGAGGGGCAAAAGAAGGTAGTGGAAGTAGGGTTACAGTTGCCTCTTATGAAAGTTCAATTCATTGTAACATTAATACATGACCGAGGACATACCTGAAAGGACCACGAGAGAATTGACGTCCTTGACGAAACCCAACTGTTCAATCGACCTCCTTGTGAGACCTTTCCTCACTTCAACGAGAGACAGAAAGTCGTTGTTTCCTTCTCCAGCATCAAGATTATATACATGTAGGTTGCCTGTAGCAGTTCCCAAGTACAACCTATCGCCTGAAGTACAACGTGAATTCGAATATATATCCGTCCAATTCCGCTACAAGAGTACGCACCTTGTACAACTAAGGAGTCAATTTTTTCTTTGAAATCAGATAGTACGACCTTCGGTTTGAGAAATGGTGCCATTCTTTCGGCATATTCAACTTCTGGTCAACT
>RCHF01000864.1:0-45512 GCA_003987895.1 Neonothopanus nambi
TGCCTTTGCCTCGTCTATCACGGCTAGGTTCGGGTTCATTGTCTGCTAGCGCGTGGCCCTCTTGATTTATGTGTGCAAACAGCTTCGTCTTGCTCTCGAAATTTGCGTGACAGACATTACACTGTCGCAGCATCATGAATTATTATCGCCACTGGAAACCGTTCAGCTTCGCTTACCGTAACTATAGTCTGCGCAGCCTTGGTCGCTTCCGCCTTCTTAGCCTGACGGGCACGTCGTATCTCGCGCTTCGTGAGCTCTGGTTTGACTGCGTCAGATTGGTCTTCTGTTCCGCCGATAGGATATGTCTGGAGAACGGCATGTTTAACACCATCTGGGGCTGGAAGCGGAATGTCATCGTCGCCGATTGACTGTCTCCGTCGGTTCTTCTGTCTTCGGAAAGAAGAAGTTCTGGAGATGCCTTGCGTGACCTTGTTTGGTCCTTCTAGTGGTTCTGAGTTGGCTTGAGCGCTTGCTGGCCTGCGGCTTTTATTAGATGTAGGTTGAGCACGCATCATCCCTGTAGAATCAGAATCGCCGTCATCGATAGCGAGGGGTGCGGAAGATGAAGATACTGGGGGAGATGCTGGGGAAGGCGCTTGGACAGGTGACGAGGTTGGGCTGAGCGAGCGCAGTGGAGAGAGATCTTCAGCAGGTTCATCATGTAACCCTAACTCAGCATCTTCTTCTTCCATCTCCCGTCGAAGTCTTTCGACTTCTCTCATATGTTTTTTGCTGCGTTCATGACTGTCCCAAGCAGCCTCACTTCGGAAAGACTTCCCACAGGCCACACATTCCCACTCTTCAGAATCATCACCCTCGGCAGCAGCCCATTCGAGATCGACGTGAGTGCCTCGAGTGTCTATCTTCTGCCAATCCTGCTCAACGTACGAGTCTCCTGCCCTCCTGCGGGCGGCATCATCGCGCGGGGTAGACGTGCCAGAAGCAACGTTTCGTGATTCCTCCGCTTGTCGAGCTAGATGGGCCTTATAGCGAGGATCGCGCTTCCGCAAAAATTTGGCTAAAGACTAAGAACAATACCTAATGTTTCAGCGCACCTTTATAAATTATGTACATTGCAAGTTTGAAAACTACTGACCCTGACAGTGTCATTGTATTCTTTGCGAGCGTCTTCCCGAGCCTTCTTATTGTCTCTTTCCATCAGTCTGGAGAATCAATGTATGAATTGAACTTAAAGCAACTTCGAATTCGCAGAAGAAATGCGCACCTGCGCACCCGCCGATCAGGAGCTTCTGTAACATTCCAAGCATCATGCCAGGCAAAGTCTTTGCTGGTAGCAAAATTCAACCAAGCGTTGTAAAAAGATCTGGCGGCGACGGCCTCTTCTTCCTTATTCCTAGGGGCCCACGACCAAGTAGAATTCCCGAAGGACGGTAATTGCACATTGCCTTCCGATGCCAGTGCTTCCTCTGCTTGTAGTCGTGCGAACAGGTTACGATAGATTGTATAAAAGCCCTGTGGAGTGGTGGTGAACGCCGCATTTTCGAATCAGAATATCATACACACATTGTCATCGTCACCAAATCCTGTAAAGGACGTAGCATCAAAGAACCGTGCAAGATGCCGAGTAGTCAATCCTCTGTCACGAGCACGAGGAGGCGGAGCTCCTCTCCGAATGTCTTCGTAAACGGTCTCTTCGTCGGGTTCTGGAACCAAGGAGGCCTTATGTGAATCATACCACGCCCGTTCCTACATACCCCATGTATAGATTTGTCCAGAACCTGAGAACATTGTCAAGAACTTACTTGCTCATCGCTGAGAACCTGCAGACAACGATGGAAAGTCAGATCTGAAATGTTCAGCTAGTGATTTGAAAGTCGAATAAATACCTCGTAGGCTTGCTGTAATGTAGCAAAACGTTTTGTTGCACCCTCTACATCATCCTTGTTTTTATCCGGATGGTGAATGAGCGCAAGTCTGCGAAACGAACGCTTTTTATTATCGAGAGTTTGAATTATCCGACACAGAGCGCAACTCAGAGCGAACCTTGATCTCATCTGCTGTTGCATTCTCGTCTACTTCTAGAAGTTGATAGTAATCCACGACATCTCTACTTTCTTCTGTATGGTTGGCATTTGAAGCACCAGCACCCATCTCTGAGGATGATGGAAAGAGGTAGTAAATAAAATTTGGCCGCGTCCGGCGTCTCATCCACCTCAAACCGATTTTGCCGCGCTTACATAGCTAGCCCATTTCATCATACTCACCATGTCCGACTTTTTCAAAAATCCTCTTTCTTCGTCCTCAAATGGTATGTTTTCCTTTTTCTTCTGTATAATGCGTTGTCACTAACAGCAACTCTATTCTAAAGCAGACGCCACCGCTCGCAAGGAAGCAATTATGGCCCAAGTGCGGAATGAGCTTGCACAAGCTAGTGCGCAACAGTTGATGAATGTGAGTAGCAATAGGTGTTTCTATCTACATGACGCTAAATACCTATTTGTACAGAGCATGAACGAACGGTGCTACAAGGCTTGCGTCACGAAACCTGGTGATTCTTTGTCAAGTTCTGAGCAAGTGCGTAGAATGAAGCATTGCTGATTGTGTGCGCTTACACGGTGTATTATGCTGCTTTAGACCTGCCTGGCTAGGTGTCTTGACCGATTCATGGATACTTGTGCGTATATTTGTCAGGCTGTCATCGAGTTTCGAGTTAATTACCCAATGCGTTCGTGCCAGTCAACATTGTCAGCAGATCTTATACTGCTCGAATCTCCAAGGAGCGACTGGAAGATCAGACAAACTCTTCACCTTAGACGAAAATATTGAATCCGAAAAAGTCTGATTCATTTCAGTTACTACTGTCCATTATGTAGTTCACACTACCGACACAATAACAAAAAAGTATGTGTACAATACGCCTTTGGATAATTAGTATTGGAAAATTGTACGGTGGTACTTAGCTACAATTACGAAATGAATGAATTATACACAATATGCCACCATCCATCAGACATGGCGGTATTGAGAACGTCGAAAATACAGTGAAAATCGCGAAGTAGTAGTGTCCATAGCAGAGAGCCGAGCATAGGAAAGCGTAAAGAGAGTGGTGAGTGCGAGCATTAGGCTGAATAAACAAAAAGTCCTCGAAAAAAGGGTCCGTCAAAAACGAAGGAAGTTCGGAACGAAGAAACGTGTCCATGACTGTCAGGAAGGATGAATTTCCTCACTTTCATATTTGAGAGCGTGAAGGTCAGAGACATTGGAGTTGGGAGGTCTCAAAGAAGAAGAATTCATCCCTGATGCGGGATGAAAGGGAGTGGTCAAAAGCGGAGGCGAGGGCGTCGTATAATTTGAAGAAAAGTCGTTCCAAGAATGTCTTCGGAGTCCGCCTTGTAAGCTATGAGCAATGCTAATATCATCAGGGAAAAAGCGGGCAGGTTCAACGGCTGAGTAAGGGCGGGATATCGTCCCATGCGAAAACGAGGAATTGTACGCAGTGCTCGGTACAGCAAGTACGTGTTGCTGCCTCGGTGGTACTCCATCATATGCCACAATGCCTGTACCTCCGTCACAGGACAAATCCCGCGTTGACGGCATGTTAACCACGAGCATCGGACGGGAAACCTCAGAGAAAGAAGTTTGATCAATGGAGGAATCAGGGAAGATGGTTTGGTGAGAGATGTCTGGCACTGGCATAGTATCAGATGGATAGTCTACCGCAGGTCTGATTAGCCCTGCCATTGGAGGGGCAGGAATCTCCATGGGAGGTAAGGAGGCGGCTGGGTACGAGAGAGAACGAAGAGACACGCTCCCGCCGGTACGGCTAGAGCGTAGACTGTGAATCAGATGTGATAGCTGCGGTGCAGATCCGAGGAGCTCGTGACGTAGAACATGGGTAGCCTGAGCGCCCTCAGTCCAGTCGCTACATTGTCTCCAAGTTAATTTTATTTTGCCATCAGGACGGGGGCAGGAGGGGTGCTCTAGATAAAATATAGGTGGCTCCGATAAGATGAAGGTAGCCCGACCCGTTCCGGGGCCAGTATGGGTGAATTCCGTCTCATAAATGGAGTCAAATGGAATCTCCATTTTGAAGCCGTTACCGCTAGATAGTATGAACCACGCTAGACAGCGTCGGACCTCGCATACATACGCAATCAGGTCATGCTTGCTCACAGTCGTGGCTATACGTCGCCAAGTGCCGACAGAGAGGTCTGAACAAGGTATTAACGTTACCGCTAAGGGAAGGAGCAAGTCAGTCGCCGGTAGGATTTAGGAAACCTTGCTTACTTACGTTCGTTTTCATGAATGAGGTTATGAAGATCAATCTCGTATCCTGTAGCCAGATTAGAGGCCACATCATGAGGCGGGGTTGTTCCGGAACGATCCCTAATTTTTCCGTCGAGCATTTTGGCCTTTGCTCGTCTGTGGGCACGGAGAATTAGCGAGGAATTTCAACGACCGAGAAAACATACCGGTTCTGGAACCAGATCTGAGTCTGACGTTCCTGCATGCCTAACAAATCGCTAATTTCGCGCCTGCGCGCAGCAGTGGGGCTACGATCAGCTGCGAAAAATCGCTCGAGGTGGACAAGTTGCTCGGGAGTGACTCGAGACCGCTTTCGCTTTTCTTTTTGCTTCGGACCTGAAGCAGAATCGGAGCCGGCAGCTCCGTCTCCGTCGTTCTCACCTTCAGTCACAGCCTCTGAGCCTGCGGAATCCGGGGGAGGTGTGATAATGGGAGTAATTGGAGATCCTGTCGTGGCAGAGGTCGGTGTGACGGAATCTTCATCGAGTGCTCTACACAACGTATTAGGCTCGATGTGTAGAGCTGCATGCTTCGATCTTGTGGCGGGCATTTGATGTGCTGCATAAAGCAGGTCCTTGGCTGGGTGGCCAGGTTATATTGAGGGTGTTACTTTAAGGTAAGAAAGTTCACATACACTCTGAAAGATGATCCCAAGGATTTGAACTTTTCAACAATGCGGTCGCCAGAATGAACGGAGGAGTGCGGCACAGCCGATAAAATATTGGACTTCAGAAGAGTGCGAAGAGAGAGGGAGTGAGGTCTTTTTATCTGGACCGATAGGAAGAACGAACGTGTTATGTGAAGGTCACTTGGAGAAAAGAGTCAGTCAGTAGCTAGTCCAACCAAGGGTGGGGGGGAAGGGAGTAAAATCAGAAGGAGCGGACGGACTTTGGATTATGATGTATGAGCGCTGTGGAACGTTTGGACCAAAGCACGCGACAAAGAAGACAGGGTCTCAAGAAACTTTACCAAGCCAAGCGCGATCGGATCTAGGAACGAGAGAAAGATAGCGTGTCAGGGTAACCATAACCGAGTGAAGTTCTGACCATTCGTTGAGCTGGACGGTCCAGCCAGAAATCCTGCCTGTTGTTATCCTGCCGGGAATGGTACTTACAAGGGCTTGCACGGACACGTGAGGTGTTTAAGCCTGTCGGATCCTTCTTATCTGAAAACAGACATCCTTAAAGTGCTCTGATTGTGGCGCCTTTGTCTGCAACATCGAAAGCGACGCGATATATGTTCTCTGCAAGTTCAAAAAGCTTACTGTTCAAACGTGAAGTTCCCTACTGCTGTTGGGACGATGCACTAGGATGCGCTGCAGCAAGTCGGAGGTCTAGCCTAAAAAAGCTCGAATACTGCAGTCCGAAGTTCGAACCTTCGAAGGACCAAGGTGACTCATGGATGCAGAAATCGAACCTGAAAGACCGGAAACCAAAAGAGTGGAGAGTCGAAGTCAATCACGCTGGATCGGTTCAGGGTCTTAGGGGCGGCCGTGACGAAATGGAGATCAGAAATTCCAGACAGTCGTCGAAGTAAAGAGACCAACAGGTGGTCCACAACAACCCTGAAGGTGACTGATACGGCGCAGTTGCTAGAATAATATTACTACAAGTGGTAGAACTGAAAAATTGGAAACAAAAGGTGTTGTTTGAGTCAGACATCACGGTAAAGGACACTTGCACCTACCAAGTACGGGGAAACAATGGGACAGTAACCAGAAAGGGAGATGGAATACCCACGAAGATACGGACCAGCTCATCAACGGGAAACGGTGAAAGGAGGAAAAGGGCCGGATGATGAGACAGACGCTTAAAAGCTCCTCGTGGGAAGACACCGTCTGACGGCAAGGAAATATCGCAAACGTTAAAACATCTGATTACTTGGAGTGCAGCAGATGATTAGGCACAGCGACACTTATTTGACTGCGGGACACATTCAGTCCTGTTAGTGGAAGGACGGGAGGAGGTGGAGCACTTCAGGGCAAGCCTTGCGAGTTATCGGAGAGCAAGTACATGACATGGCTACAGGCAGTCATGACGATGGACTACTACTATCTCTAGCGGTACCGGTGACCAGAGAATCAGAGATCATCGACTACTGATCGATCGTCCGGCGGTGAATGCGATAACCGAGCCAAAGCCAAAGCCAAACTCATCTTTTACAGCATATCTCTATCCTACGTATCCCAGCGGATGTTGACTATGGTGACCATCGCATCGCATTGCCATTGCTACAGCGCTACACACCCATAAAAGATTCGCAAATTTGAATTTCGTTACCGTATGTATACTTGCCTTACAAGCGGAGTACGTTGCAGGTGAACATACTTACACAGGAAAAAAAAAGCATCAATAAGAAATAAAAAGAGCCCACCAACGATACTCAGCCTGAATACGCTGTAAATGTGGAAGAAAAAAATACACCCAAACCGCACTAGTATCGCGGACGTTTTGCGTCCCTGTCATCGTATCCTCCGGGCCCTTCGTTGCGCTTGAGGTCACCGCGATACCCACCTCCGCCGCTGTAACCACCGCCAGGTGGCCCATAGCCTCCACCGGGTGGACCATTGAACCCGCCAGGACCACCAGGAGGCCCGTATCCGTTAGGCGGTTGATCGTTGAAACCACCCCCGTTATAGCCGATGCCACCCCCACGACCGCCCCTGTGAAGTGTAAGTGACTCTAGCCCTCTGAAAGATAAGTGGGATAGTTTTACCTGAATCCTCCTCCTCCGAAATCTCGGCCCCGATATCCATTGTCACTGCCTCGGAATCCATTGTCCATACCTCCACCCCCTCCATAACCACCTCGGAAACCACCTCCACCTCTGTCTCCGAATCCGCCGCCTCCACCTCGGAAGCCTCCACGGCCACCTCGAAATCCGCCGCCACGATCTCCAAAGCCTCTGCCTCCACCTCCAAAGCCACCTCTGAATCCTCCTCCTCCACCACCACCACCACCTCCTCCTCTCGGAGGAATCACAGGCGTTGGTTCTACTCGTTTTGGTCGACCTCCTAACCCACCACCTAAACGACGAGGTTTCCATCCCCTTACTGTCCTACCACGTTCAACATCTACCAAAATACGCTTTCCCATGATTTGCAGCCCGTCTGATTCCTTATAGGCGGCTAGAAGACAGTAAACGAGTGACCTGAGGGAAAAGGTAGGAGGAATGCACACCTTTCATATCTCTCTCCCGCTCATACACGACGAAGGCATAGCCTCGGCTGCGACCTTTTTTATCCCTAACTATCCTTACCCGTTCAATTGTGCCATAGCTTTCGAACTCGCGCCGTAGGTCGTTTTCCGTAGCATTTTTGTGCTTGGAAAATTCAGTAAGTTACACAAAGAAAGTTAGTACAGCGTACTCACCAGACGTGAAATGAAGAGTGTCTTGTAAGGATCTCCTACAGCCTCTGGGTCGTCTGCAGGTTTATCTAAATAGTGAGAAAAATTAGCTGACAAGTAGGAGAAAGTTAAAAAAAAGGTTGAATTACAAGTATCCTTTGCAACCTTGAACTCTTCTTCCTTGCGCTTTTTCCTCTCTTCTCGACGAATTTGCCTGCGTGTTTCTTCGGCATGGGTGAAAACCGGCTCCTCTCCCTCTTCCATTGTCTCATTCTGTTGAACGCCTGAGACGAGATTTTCGGTTGCCGTCTCCTTCAACTGTGCTATGATCGCACCAACCCCCGACACGCACTTGCTCCGTATACGGTCAATATCTTTATCAACAGGGCGAGCATAGGGTAAAGGAGGCCTCGGAGCAAATAATTTGAGGAGATTTGGGGGAAGTAAATGTGTACCAGGCATCGAGGACGAGAGAAAGCTCGCAGTTGAACGGCAAGTGGTATGTGTCAGTGCTTACATAAGAAACCGCCCTTTGAATTCGTGGTGCGGCCTCGAAAAGGCTTGCTACTTATTTCCTGCAAGCACAGCTCGCGAGTTCCTCGTTGTTTTTTATTTTTTCTTTTGTATTTCTCTTTCTACTAGTAACGACTTGGCCCCAGCCTCTTCTAGCTTAATGGACTCTTCCAGCTCAGGAGTAACATCGAACGCGCTGGCATCGGGAACGCGACCTGCAGCTAATGGTCATGCCCCAAACGGCACTTCAGCCGTTTCAGAAAGAATTCAAATAATTAACGACGAGAAGAACTTCACGTTTGTACCCTCTCTTTCTTGAAAGATGTGTATTTGACATTTCGGTAGACAAGACTTGACTCCTCAAATCGAGAGATGGGGCCTTCGGGATGCAGGCTTTAATTACAATATCGTAGCTGTCTTTGGCTCACAGTCAACCGGAAAAAGTAGGTTACTGAGTCCGTTTTCACTGTTAGCATTGTGTCTAACACAGGAGCACCAGGTACCTTATTGAATCGACTGTTCGGTACCTCGTTCGATGTCATGGATGAGACGAAGCGGCAACAGACTACGAAAGGTCGTCAATAAACCCATTACATTACGTCTTTGTCTGACGGAACGCTATCAGGTATCTGGATGTGCCGAGGCGAGAACATGAATGTTATGGTCATGGACGTCGAAGGAACCGATGGGAGAGAGCGTGGAGAGGACCAGGTGAATGTCACAAGACAGTCTTCACCTCGCTATGTCTAATGGATCAAATCAAATAGGATTTTGAGCGCAAATCTGCTCTCTTTTCACTCGCCTCCTCTGAAGTGCTCATTATCAACCTTTGGGAGCACCAAGTCGGGTTGTATCAGGGTGCAAACATGGGTTTGCTTAAAACCGTTTTTGAAGTCAATCTAGGTCTATTCGGCAAGAAGGCTCAAGACGGGCACGTCTCTCACTAATTCCTTGTTTCATTGATACTAATACTTTCTGTCAAATAGCACTAGTGGGCGTACCCTGCTGCTCTTTGTCATTCGTGACCACATTGGCACCACTCCGCTTGCTAACCTCCAAGCAACACTCACTGCGGACCTTAGTAGAATTTGGGATTCTTTATCCAAGCCCGCAGAACTACAGGATCGTCAATTGTCGGACTATTTTGACTTGGCCTTCACTGCCCTTCCGCACAAGATCCTCGCTGCTGACCAGTTTGAAAATGAGGTTCGCAAATTGAGAGGCAGATTTGTGAATAAAGAAAATCCCGAGTATCTCTTCAAACCACTGTATCACAAACGCATTCCCGCGGATGGTGTTGCATTCTACATGGAGAATATTTGGGTATGTTCGTATGTTCCGTTCAAAGTACAATGCTGAGTTTTCGTTTTGATCTCGTAAAGGAACAAGTCCAGTCGAACAAAGATCTCGATCTACCTACACAGCAAGAACTCTTGGCTCAGTTCCGCTGTGACGAGATCTCAACAGTGGCTCTGTCAGAGTTTAATGAGCAGGCCAAATCACAGAAGCGGCCTGTGGAGGCAGGCAAAGTCGTAGAGGGGCTCGGTGCGATGATGCGAAGCTGGCGGAAAGTCGCTCTTGATAGATACGACCGCGATGCCTCTCGTTATCATCAAGGTGTCTACAAGCGCAAACGTGCCGATCTCGTTGCTTCCCTCGACGCCACCCTTTCTCCTCTTTTCCTCGCTCAGCTCAAAAATCTTCACAAGTCTTGCCTTGTGAGATTCAAAAAAGAGATTCTTGACGGGCTCAAGGGCGACGAATACAATTTTGCTGATGTGGTATCCAAGGCAAGAGCGAAATGCGAGGGCACGTTCACAGAAGGCGCCAAGGAAGCTGTAGTGGATGACTCTGAAGATGCAAAAGGGCAATGGAACTGGCAAGAGGAACTCGAGTTGTTGAAGGAGGAGGTCCAGAGTGTAGCTGACCAGTGCAGGAAGGATGAAACAACGAAGATGGTCAACCTCATCGAGGTAGGTTCCGCGTCTTCCACTAGCGTATCTTAGGATTCACCGTCTATCGCTACAGAAAACGTTCCGAAAGCAGATTTCAGAACCCGTAGAGTTGGCATTAAGCAAGCCTCGACCAGAAATGTGGGATGGTGTCCTCAAAGTCTTCAATGAGACGCTGGAGAAAGCCCGCTCATCATACCTCACCAAGGCAACAAGTATGTCCGTCGCCCAGGATTATAAAAATACTTTCTAACACCTTATCAAGGTTTCAATTGCACTGATGAAGAGAATACGATATCTTTGGCCCTCATCCATCGACGGGCTTGGCAGGCTCTGCGTGCAAAAATCGATGAACAGATGACCGACGCAGTATTTTTGGGAAAACTTCGAAGCCACTTCGAAGAACGATTTCGATACGATGAACAAGGTGTTCCACGAGTTTGGAAACCTGAAGATGACATTGACGGAGCCTTCAGGAAGGCTAAAGACGAGGTATGATTTTGTTGGTTCCGTCGATCACGTAGCTCATAATCATGCTACCATTAGACTCTTGAACTCATTCCCCTCTACTCGACAATTGCTCCAGCGGATTCTTCGTTGCCAGTCAATCTCCCGCTGGATGAATCATCTTCGTCTCTTGCATTACCCCCAGACGATTATGATTATGCCGCATCACTCACCGTCCTCACTGAGACCAAGGCGCTGGATTTGAAGGCCAAATTCCGTCGGGATGCAGATGCATACTACGTCGAAGCCAAGCGCAGCACAGTAGCAAGCATAGCCCAGATTCCTTATTGGATGTATGGAGTGCTTGTCGTACTTGGATGGAACGAGTTCATGATGGTTTTGTTCAACCCCATATACTTTATGTTTTTGCTATGTGCGGGTGCGGCTGCGTGAGTGCCTTATCTACTCGCCCATTTTTGGCTACCTAATCTTTTTTTTTTCTAGATATCTTATAGTTCAACTCGGTCTCGCTGGTCCACTGATACAGGTCTCACGCACAATGGCGGGAGAGGTAAGTTCCCCGGTCTCACTGTATTTGGCAATTTGCTTATTACGGTTCTTTGTTGAAGATCCAACGTCAAGCAACACAGCGTTTACGAGAACATTTTTCAGAACCTATCCATGCCCAGACCGTGCGAGCACAGTCAGTTGATGATGAAGATTCTGAGCTGAGAAGACGCCGAGCTTCGCCTATGTAGATATCTCGATGTTGAATAGATACATTCTTTGACACGGATTCACGGATAATATTATGGAGCATTTTCCAACATATACATACATGTGCATTGATTTACTTTTTACAATACTTGGCTTCTCAATATAGGACTGATCCTGCAGTTTATGTAGGAGTCGAGCGCGGATCAGAAGTAGATTTTTCATCGGAAGTCTCTGTTTTTTCTTTCTCTTCTCGTAAACCTATCCACTGCAGCCAATCAACTCCTTGCTTGTGCACCATCATCAGACCGAGAATAGCAGGGAGGTACCACAAGCTATGCCGGAAGGCCGCTCTAGCCTCCTTTTCACTACCCTTTCGCCAGAAGGTCCACGTTGCTCGTACAAGGACGAGGTTCGGCAGAATGCTAGTCAAGGCGAACCACCAGGTGGTAAGACCAGACAGTGGGATGAGTACTGAGCATATGGGAACCATATTGAGAGCATGGCGAAGTGCAACGAGAGAATTCTTGGATGGAGATAAAACAGAAAGCATATGACATCCTGCCTGGGCATACGAGCCGCGGACCACGTATGAAAGGGAGTTGAAGTGAGGGAACTGCCAGCTGAAAAGCAGCATAAACAGGGCAAAGGGAGCCAAGGGATTATTGATAAGAGAAGGATCTAGAACTGCTTCGGGCACGGAAGATAAGAAAGGAGGAGGGAAAAGATGAATAGGATGAGAGGCAGATGGTAAAAGTTGGCCTCCGCATGCAGTCCAACCCATGATAGGTGGTGCAGCCCCAACCACTGCACCGACCCAGGTATTGACAATACTTTTTCTCTTCAGCCAGGTATATGGTCCCGCGTAAAGAGCTATCGTAGCTGCACCAAGAATGGCGGTAGTGGGGTTGGTCATTGTCCAGAGAATTACAGGACCAGTTACGCCTGTCACGGAAGCGAATGTAGCGGCATGAAGAGGAGTGACTGCTCTACGGACAAGGGGGCGCATACGGGTACGAGCCATCTGAGCATCGAAAGGAGTCTCCTGTAGCTGGTTCAGAGTATTCGCGGAGGCAGAACACAGAGCGGTACCGACAGCGGTAGCAAGAAGAACAGGTACGGTGGATGGTAAAGGAGAGAGAGCAACACCACTCATTGCGGTAAGCACATTGAGAACGGTAAGACTGGACTTTGAGAGTTGCCAGTAGACTTTGAGAAGACGTGAAGGGGTAAGTGGATCCGGGTGTTTGAATGAAGAGCTCGGGAGGTCTATCGCAGGATGAAGAAGACGAAGAGCATTAGGTGACCTTGTTATTTTTGAAGTATGTGAAAGCCACTGTGAATTGTGAAAGAAAAACGAGGAAAACAGCGCAGCCCTCGATGCCATCCAGTCAGTACCTATTACTTACTGGTGTAGTAGTACTGGTGGTGGTGTAAGTATAATACTTATTAGCGTGTATAAGAAGTAAACCAAATACACCAAAATAACTCGCTCCCGCAAAATTTCTTTTGCTCATCGCCGTCATCGTCGAGTAGCAAGTTAATAACAATGGGCAAGTATTTCTCTTCTTCCTCTTCCATCTTGCTTCTCATCATAACTTCTCAAAAGCTCCAAAGAAAGGAAAGAAAATATCTCTCAATGAATTTCTCGGGGACTCGAGTAAGTACCTCTTCGACTCTTACTCCTGTACTCGCCCACTCAAATCATCCTCAGCTCTGGGTTCATGGGCTGATGAAATGGAAAATATACCTTCCGCTCGTGAGTTGGATGGTCTGCTCAGGCTTTGATTGGCCTTGACGAGTTGTCTCTGAGCAGCTGCGATGAGGAGTGATGATGACCAAGGTCGGTCTAACGACCGCTATGGCCGTCGAGGTGACGACTTTTTGTCCTCAAGACGTGCGCTTCTTTTCCTGCTCATTCAGAGATATAAGAGATATAAACTCTACCTCTTCTCTCAGCTGATCGAGCCGCCGCTCCCCCACGCGAAGATGTTCCTCTTCCTACTCAACCCCCGTACACGGCATTCGTTGGTAATCTACCCTTTGATCTCACTGAGGCAGAATTGGAAGACTTCTTCGCGTCTTCCAAGGTGAGCGCGTCTTCTTGAGGTGTACGCTTGTCACCATCCTCACAAATAATACCAGACCAAGTCTGTCAAAATCATCCGGGATAGAGATGATAAACCGAAAGGATTTGGTTACGTTGAATTCGAAGAATTAGACGGGCTGAAGGATGCTCTCTCCAAAACCGGTTCGGTATGTCACCGTGCTCATCCTGCTCTCCACATCTGCTCATTTCATGTTTTGTAGTCTTTCTCAGGAAGGACCATTCGTGTCAGTGTCGCTGAGGCGCGTGAGTAATTTTTACAGCCGCTCAAGTCATTTGCGCCTACTCACCTGTTCACAGCCAAGGAACGCTCCTCCGGCTTCGGGCCCAGTGCCGATGATGGAAAATTCGATAGCCCCTGGCGTCGAGAAGGTCCTCTACCTGATCACCCGTCACGCGATTCTTCTCGCCGCCGCTTCGACGGTCCACGTCCTGAACCTCTTCCTAGCGTTTCTGAGGGAGCTAATGACTGGCGTGCTAATCAACGTCCCCGTCCGGCCACCGAGCCTGAGACTCCTACGGGTTCTCTTAGGCGAAAAAACATTGGCTTCGGGGCTGACTCGTCTGGCGCTGCGGACCGAGAGGACAGTTGGACCATGGGTAGCAAGTTCAAACCAACAGAAGAAAAAGAGGGAGGGTCCGGGGGAAGATTTGGTCCACCAAGAGGCAGAGGCGATATGGGCCCGCCAAAGGATACGGTTGCAGACGAATCAGACTGGAGAAGTTCTTCTAGACCCCGACCCACGGCCCGCAATAGCACTTCACGTACAGTCATCCATCTTGTCTCTTGTCWTARACTGGTTTCTTACGATCGCTTCGCAGCTAATAACTCCACACCGCCAACCCCTCAAATGGGTCGTCGCAAGTTGGAACTGCTTCCGCGATCGGGGAGCGCATCTAACACTCCAAGCCCTTTGTCTTCACCAAAAATCGGCCCTACGCCTTCTGCTTCCACAGGTTCTACGCGATCTAATCCCTTTGGTGCTGCCAGGTATGTCAATGCCTTCGTCTGCAACCTTTCTGGTCTAATTGGTATGCAGGCCTGTTGATGTTACCGGTCGAGAGAAAGAAGTAACCCAACGACTTGAAAAAGACCGCGAAATCACGCGCGAACGTCTTACTATGTCTCGTACTAATTCTCGTACTGGAGTTGAACGACCTCCCATCAACCGTACTCAAACCCCCCCTGCCAATGCTTCCGCAACCCAGTCATCCGCAGCACCTGCTAAAACAGCCTCTAGCGCTAACGTGCGACCCTCCTTTAGTTTTGCTAACGCGGCTGCCAACAAAGCTGCGGCACAGGACAGAAAGGCCGACAGTTCAGACACGAAGGCCGCTGAATCCACAGAAGTGAAGGCAACTGTTGAAGGAGTGATAGATCAATTGGGAGAAGTTACTATCTGAGACTGTTTTAAGCTGTATTTATTGATATCTCTAGCAAACCAGTTGATGCTCTTCGTTTTCAATTTTCACATGAAAAGTATCATTAGTGAACAGTACCGCATGTATAAGTGGTATACCCGTGTCCTACTTAGCATCACCTGTAGTTAACATCTGGATCTACATATTTCATCCTTCCTCTCCCTAGTTTGTATGCCAGTTCAGCAGTATGTTGGAGAAAAGATATGAACACGAACCTTTAAATCTGACACCGTCTTTAGTGCGAGCTTCACTCTCGTATTGGCTCTTGATTTTCTCTAGTTCTCTTTGCCTTGCTTCCTGTAATCTCTCTTTCTCTTCTCTCTCTAGCCTGGCATCATACTCTTCCTCTGTCTCCTTATGCTGTCGACTAGAACTTCTCTCGTCTTTGTTCTCATCACTTTCCTTACGGTCGTCCTTGTTATGTTTACGTTTCGACTTCTTCTTGCGGCGATGACGTTTCTCAGAGGTTTCTGAACCATCTGACTCTGGCGTCCGAGAGCGTGACCGTCTTGATCGACGTCTTGACTTACGACGGCCTTCGTCCTCACTTTCAACAGCATCCGATACAGACGCTGAACGCTTGGCAGGTTTGTCTGATAGGTTTGGTCATGAAACGATATGACAGCAAAATAGTGTAACAAGTACGCACCTAGCGTTTGTTGCGGCTTCTTACGAAGTTCAAGTTCGCCGCAATTAGTGATGACGACTGGCGACATTGGTCGGTCCTTCTCATCCACAGGAACTGCAACTATCTTCTCGGCCACCTCATAGCCTCGAAGGACTTTACCGAACACGACATGTTTCCCATCTAAGTGTGGGCACGGTCTGAGCGTGATGAAGAATTGAGATCCGTTTGTATTAGGCCCTCGGTTTGCCATGCATAGTAAGCCCTCACTGTCCAGTGGCGTAGTGAGATTTTCGTCTGCAAAAGTACCGCCATAAATGGATTCTCCTCCAGTTCCATTTCGCTTTGTGAAATCTATCAGATAGTAAGTATACAATAGATGTCCTAGTGTGCTTTAAGACATACCTCCACCCTGAATCATGAAATCCTTGATGGACCTATGCACGATACTGTTCTTGTAGTACAGGGGAATCCCAAAGGACGTGCGACCCTTTTCACCTGTACATAAAGCGCGAAAACTGTTGCTAGTAAGATTAAAGCATGGATAGAGTTAGAGTCTGAGGACTTTTCACTGGTTTTAGGAGCCGTGTCATTGAACAATTCGAAAATGACCCTACGCGTCATTATTAACATGTTTCGACAGACACACCGACAAGACACTAGCCACACACCTTCCAAGGAGTTCTCCATCGACAGAAAAGTCCATAAAGACGCGAGGGCGCACCATAATCGACGCCGACGACGAAGGAGAAAAGAGTTCAACTCCAAATGGGACAAACGCTGAACATGATTGTTTTAGCTACGCGGCTCTCACGAACCGCGTGCGTAGGGCTATCTCTCTTACTCTCTTCATTTCATCTTTCCTGGTCTTCATCGCCCTCTTCTGTGTTGCATTAACGCAACAAGCATCGCCAAGAGCGTCGGATTTGCTCTGCGCTGACCACGTACGAGCAGTTGAATCTGACTGATGCGCCAATTCAATGTCGTTGTTCTCGGAGGTGAGCATGATAGTAACATGTGTTTCCTATTGTCGATAATCGACTGTCCCTCTCTCAGCTGGAGGTGTAGGCAAATCTGCCTTGACAGGTACTAGCGCTGTCTACTTATTCGACTTGCTTTGACGGTAGACGTATCTCTAGTCCGTTTCATACGTGATGTTTTCGTGGAGAATTATGACCCCACAATTGAAGGTAAGAATCCAGTTTTACAACCTGCCCTTATATCTGATATCCATCTTCAATTAGAGGAATACCGCCGTACATTATCAGTAGATGGAGAGTTATCATCTGTGCGTCAGTTCGCCCTTCTCACTCCTCAGCTTAGCTTTCACTTTGCTGAATTCCCTCTATCCTCTTTATCACCTCTCCATCTTTCCTTTCTCGACAGAGCGTTTGTTCATTCATATCCTCTTCGACGCACCCACGTCCTCGTTCTGAATCTGACTTTCTTTCTTACATCTAGCTCGAGGTTTTGGATACCGCCGGAGCGGAGCAGTTCACATCTTTTAATGAAGTTTACATCAAGGTATTCGATGAATATCTTAGTTTGTCGCTTTGATTAACGCGATTTTTAGGCTGGCAAAGGATTTGTCCTTGTCTTCAGGCAAGATATCAATGATTTCCACTTGAAAACATTCTGACCATGAACACAGCCTGACTCAGGAAGCGAGTCTCAAAGAGGTAGATAGTTTGCGAAAGCAAATATACAGTATCAAAGGAGGAGAGGCAAGTTTCCTGCTCAACGTCTATCATGTGGATGTTTCATCTGACAACCTACTTTGCAAGCAGTCAGTCCCAATTGTCGTTGTTGGTACCAAGCTAGACCTCACTCATGAAAGAGAGGTACATCGCAACACGATTCAGACTCTTGCTAGTCGGTGGGGCTTACCATTCTACGAAACCTCTGCGAAGCGGAACTGGCACGTTACAGAGGTGTTTGAGGACCTTCTGCGACAGATGCGAAAGAGGTATCCTCAAGAACAGCAGCAGGGACGAAAGAAGAAAATCTCAACATGCACAATTATGTAGCCTTTATGACCTATTCACATACAACTATTCACATTGTTTTCTTCTTCTATCGCTACCGTTCATTTGTTACAAATATGACTTGGGACTTGATATCTACTGTGGAATACCCATCTAGCTGCGTACATTTATACCCTAGATCATCCATTTCTAATTTGCTCCCTGCTTGTGCTACGTAGTTCTAATGGTCCTGTTTTCCTGAAGAAGAGTGCTACATATATACTTATACCCAAGGAAGAAAAGACATTCAGTTCAGCAATGATACTGCGATCTGCCACCCCGGACAAATACATGAAAATACACGGCTGACATGATATATACGGCAACGCGTACAGAATTTTCTTTCACCGTCTTCTTGTAGGTGAGTACGTCGTTTCGTGCATTTCTTTTCATGATGGTACTCTTTGTAATTTGCGTTCGAGTTCAGTTGGTTCCATACCAAAGGGACCACTCGCCGGTGTGTCCTGGGACCAGCTGTATGAGACAACTATTTTTTTGCTGATATTTTTTTTTCAATTGCGTGTATCATATTTACTGATTATTCTTCCCTCTTTAGCAGGCATCTCTTCACTGTATAGCTAGATTTTAACGAATTAGTCCTCTTGTAATCATCTACGTGAGATCCTCACTTATACACCGCATTACCAAGCCTTTGAATAAATACATCTTAGTTGATTGTATCCAGTGCCTATACTTGACCATCATGTCCAAAGCTCAACCTATTGGCGGTTCTTTAGAGAGCCAGCCGTCAACCAGCGAACAAGTAGCGGTGCCGCAACTTGTCCAGCAAGAAATGAAAGAATCCGACCCTCAGGCTTCGTCATTCAAAGTCTACAAACCCTCATCTGCTTCGAATCCGCTGCCGCCTCGTACGTCTTCCTATGCTCAGCGTCGCACAATCACCAATGGATATTTTTAGCACCGCCGGATGACTATTTTACACCAACCGCCGCTGACTTGCAAGCAGCGCAGTCGCAATTGGCAGCTAGGACACAAGCGCTGACCAATGCCCCGCTACAGCTACGAGCAACACGCGAAGCAGCCGAGAAGACAAAGAAGGAGCGATGGCCTAACGTGAGTGTCTTATTCTATCTCACAAAGACGTGTATCTGATTGTGTTTCACTCTTATGGCTGTAGACCACCATACGCATCCGATTTACCGACCGTACAATGCTTGAGAAAGTCTTTCCTTCAACCGATAAAATCAGATCTGTGTACGCTTTCGTGAGGAATTCGCTGAGGGAGGATGTGAAGCCGATTAAATTCATCTTATGTGAGTCTACCAGCCGCATCATCTTTATCACCTCGAGCTCATGGGCCTACGAAGACCAACCACCGCGACGAGATCTCAAAGTGTCAGACGTCAAAGTCAAGAATCTTTCACTCGCAGAATTACAATTGGCGCCGTCGTCTGTCCTGTTGCTGCGGTTTGAAGACGAGTCTCTGAATGGTATATTTCATTTTCTTTGCTTTGTGTGCTCAAGAACTGAACTCTTGTGTAGGGTCAAACGTCCCCGCTCCGTTAGCAGACAGTGTTATCTCCCAAGCACAAGATCTTCCTCTGCCACCATCTTCTGAGGCCCCTCCTCCTAGTGGATCAACATCCAAACGACTAGGAGACACAATAAGCTCAACCTTGGCTTCTGGGGAAAAGAAAATACCCAAATGGTTGAAACTTGGCAGTATGTTCTATTCTTGTAAACTCTTCACCAAGCGCTGGCTGATCGTATGCTTAGAGAAATAATCGAGCGTAACAAGTGGCGTGTACGATAGCGATACCGGTTCTAGAAGAGGTGTATGACGAGCACCAAGTTTCAATACGAGTTTAATTTTTTATATAATACACCCTGCTGGGCAATTGATCCTCAATACACAGGAAACTCTGGGTCAACGTCCTTAGACCATGCTCGCAGTCCACCAATCACATCCTTCACTATCTTGTCGTCGTGTTCCCTCACACCTCGCAATGCTTCCGCAGCGATCTGGGAGTCGTTTCCCAGTCGGCAGATAACATAGGTTCCAGTCCCGGTATCCGAGGGCAGATATGATGAAGGATTGGCGACGAGTTCCATTAACGGAACATCTAGAATAGAGTCATGCGTAAGAAGAAATAAAGCTGCATAGTTGAAACTACACGCACGGTGAGACTGAGGGAGATGGCAAATCTCAAACTCGGTCTTCGGCCGGACATCGAGGACCTGCACGGGAGCTCCAGAATCTAATGCGCCTTTAAAATCCTAAATAATTCAAGTCAATCCTGACGAATATATACAGAATTGAGCACCAACCTTGACTGATATTCGACAAGAAGCGTTACCTTCTGCCAGCCCTAGCCGTTCCCAATCAGGTGCTAAACCCCCGCAGAATTGAACATAATCGATGTCGTTGATTCGGCCTATCTTCTGACCGTCAATACCGCAGGCTGGGCAAGTAGGTTTGCGTGAGCGTAATTTGATGCTTCGAAATTGGGGGAAGTTCAGAGCGGAGAAAACGAGCAGCGATGGTTTGCCCTCGTGTAACCCAGTTAGTAACTTGATAGTCTCCAACGCTTGCATGTTCCCAATCACTCCGGTAACGACACCCAGGATTCCAGTCTCCTCGCAGGTGCCCGCACTCTCTGGTGAAGGAGGTTTTGGGAACAGACATCGATAACACGGTCCTTCAGGCTTCAAGTTGTAGACACACAATTGCCCTTCGAATTTTTGAGCCGCCCCACTAATGAGAGGCTTTCCTAACGCAACTGCAGTGTCGGAAATAAGATAGCGTGTCGGAGGATTGTCTGTGCAGTCGAGAATAACGTCGTAAGGTGATAGCAGAGAGACAGCATTTTCTGAGGTCAGAGGCTCGATGATAGCATCAATGTCCAAGCTTGAATTTATGCTTTGCTCCATACGTCATTTTGGGGGCCGGACAGAATGAAACGAACAATGCACACCGTTTAAGAGCAAGGGCAGCAGACTGTGCTTTGGGCATACCAATGGTTTGTTCACTGTGCAGAACTTGGCGCTGGAGATTGGATAGTTCGACATCGTCATGATCGATGATGCCGATTTTACCTGAGAGTGTATTGGTGTTACAGTATAGAACGAAGTATGTCTGCGACTAAACCTATGCCAGCAGAAGCGAGATATTGCAAAGCAGGACATCCTAGTCCGCCTGCACCGACAACGACGACCTTGGCATTGCGCAATTTGAGTTGGCCTGCAAGAATGCAGTAAATAGGTGAATAATTAGCTCGTTACGACGAACCTGGTAGGCCAAAACGATCGAGAATCATTTGTCTTCCATATCTTTTGTAGTCGCTCAGAGGGAGAGTGGGATGCTGCATATTAAAGGAAACGCCACACGGGGACCACTGACGGCAAAGCGTCTTGCATGTCTATTCCTGTTGTTACCCCTTCAGCCCCTGCCACTGGGTCCAACCAGCTGACTCCTCAAGACCTCAGCTCTCCCTTTATTCTTACTCGTAAGCCTTTCTTTCTTTATCTTTCCCCATTTTTGGCTATATCTCCTGTTATATAGCCCAAAAGAAGCCCCCTAGTCTCCCATGGCCCAACATCTCTTCCAGAGCCAAGTGGTCGGTCTCGTCCTTTAAGTTTGGGTTTGGCGCAGAGTGTTTGCAAGATGAGGATCCAGATACCTTCTGGCAGTGAGTGGTCATCGCGTTTCTAGCATATCCACAATTTGACACAGATTATATCGCCAGTTCCGATGGTCCTCAACCTCACTTCATAACAATCGAATTTCCGCGTAAAGTCGCAGTTCAAGTACATTTCAACGTGTCTTGCTATCAAAACATTCTCACTGTGTAATTGCAGAAACTCAGCATATTCCTTTGCCATCCTCTGGACGATTCCTACACGCCATCCACGCTTGCTATACGCGCCGGAACAGGTCCCAGCGATCTCCAGGACGTTCGTATCATCACTCTGGAAAAGCCAGATGGGTGGCTCACGTTTGACGTTTCCTCCGAACTCAACGAAGACGGTGATGGATCGTAAGCAACGAGTTACTCCAACGCGTCCTGCACGGTTCTTACCAACGTGACAGGAAGCCTGTTTATGCTTATGTCTTGCAGATAATTATTCTCGCCAATCATATGAGTGGGAAGGACACCCATGTTCGAGGGCTTCGTGTCCTGGGCCCTGTTGAGTACGTTTGTGTTCTTGTTCTTGTTCTCCCGCCTTCTGATGTATTCTATTCCAGAGAGCCGACTGGCGACGAAGATCCTTTCCCGTGGACGTCAAACAACTTCAAGATGTTTGAAACAATCCGATAGCTTCCAGATTGCCCATCCCCTTCTCGTCTCCGCTTTATCGATACACAAATTTGTCTATAACCCAAAACCTGTAAAATGTATAACAACAGTCTCATTACAACAAAGTGTTCTCGTACACTGTCGAAGATATATACAACTATACATATATCTAATCCACACAAATGTGGTATGTTGCACGTTAGGTGTTCTGTGCAATCCTGCAAAATTAAATAAATAGAAACAGTTCTGTGTTGTGCGTGGGACTAGCCGAGGCATGCGTTAATCCGGGTCCATTGACATTGGCCAAGTCCGTAAATAGAAGAGATAGAGGCTAGGAAGATGACTGGTATGAAGTGTAGGGCATGCCGTTTGGAGGTACAGTTTGAGTAGAGTGATGGGGGTGCCACTGTTGTTGTTGGTAGGGTGTGGAAGAAGCAGCGCTACTTCGTTCTGCACTGGCCACATATGATGACGTGGAGGGGTATCCTAGGGGTTGAGTCGTTGAATGTCTAGCATTCCATCCTGTAGTTTGCTGGAAGGGAAGGGTTTGAGACTAGTACAATGGTGGTTAGTGCGATGACTCACTAGATAGGGATTTGTGTGGTTAGTTGGAACAGAGTTAGCGTACTGCGGATACTGTCCAAGAGAGGACGCCTGGCCATAAGCTTGTACATGAGTTGCAGGGTTGTTGTACTGAGGTAAACCTTGAGAAGTTGTACGGGAAGAGAAACCCTGATGCTGCGGCTGATAGTGTGAAAAGGATATCTGCTTCTGTGGTGGGTGAGATTGAGCGGGCAGTGCTGAGCGAACATCGGAGACGCCATATCCTTTGCTACTATGACTATTCATTCCATGAACATCGGTGAACCCATTGCTCATACGCGGCCCTGCATCGTAATTGGAAATACCTTGTCCATAAGGGACATGGTTGTATGGCGCTGGTGAATGCGACGCTGGAGGAATACGAAGGGAAAGGTGTGCATTCTGATGTAACGGTGGATACTGTTGCTGGCCGTGGGTATTCCGGTAACCACCCGAAGCATTAATGCCAGCCGCCCTGGATCGACATTGCCGGCAAACGAAGTCGACTTCATCCCAGTTCCGCCGAGGACGCCCAGCTTGCATATCAGCCTGGTCATGGCAGGTAATATGTTGCCACTTCGAACATAGACCGCAGCACATCATCGGTGTACCATCGTCCTGGGTGTAAACACGATAGTCAATATTTGGGTCATCGCGAACTTGAGCGAAGAATATACTGACTAGATTGATACCACGACGGTGACAGATCTCGCAGTCAAGCTCCCAATCATCGCCTGCAGGCGTCCGCGAACCACTCGTTGAGCCGGCCAGAGAGGAGCCGTAATTAGACCTTTGCGGGTGCAGAAGTAACACACCGTTCGAAGTCAGCGGCAGACTACCAGCAACAGAACCAGTGGTTCTCCTTTGAGAACTGAGCTGAATTATGAGATTAGGTTGTGTCCAGGAGTTGAACGTACGCACCGTTGATCCTTCTCTCTTTCTTCCTTCTCCTTTTGTTTTCTCTCCTTCTCCTCGGCCTGTCGTGCTTCTAGTACCTCTCGATCTTCCCTTTCTTTCCGTCTCTGCTCGCGTGCTTGTTCGCGCTTTGCGCGTTCGGCCTCTTCCTTACGTTGTCTTGCCTCAGCGCGCCTAGCGCGGCCCATTTTTTCCTCCTCTTCTGCTTTCTTGCGTGCAGCCATCCTTGCTTCTTCTTTCTCACTCTCTTTCAAAGCTATGCGTGAAGACCGTTTGCGGTGAACGATGGCCTCTTCCATACGGCGTTTATTCTCGATAGCCTGTCGATAGAAATTTAATTGTGTCAAAGCCGGACAAGATGGATGCAAAACGTACTCGAAGCTCTTCGACAATGACAGGTACGATAGTAGTTGTTAGGACCTTGTAAAGAGCCTTTTCAGCGTAATGGGTTGCCTTCTGCCAACGCTCTGCAATATGCTCCCATTCTTCAAGAGTAACAGCGATCTGTATAGGCTTAAGTGATTATCACGTCCAAGACCAAGGTATTACATACTGTTTCCCATTCGATGAAGCCATCAGACACAGACGGATCTTGTTGTGCATCGTCATCGGCAGTCTGTTGTTCGTTTTCTTCTTCCTCTTCTTCACTCTTCTCAGTCTGTGGCTTCTCCTCGCTCTCCTCACTGAGTTCAGTAAGCTCACTAACACTATCTTCATCACTCTCATTCTCCTCTGACGGGCTAGCTTCCCTGCTTTTCCCCTTGTCACCGCCATTCAACCATTCTTCTGGGATAGCTTGCCATTCATCATCCTGAGCACCTCTGAGTCTTGCACTAATCCGTGTACCAAGAGGCCGTGACGCGGCCGCCGACGCTCTTGTAGACCGAGTCCTCGAGGCGCCCGGAGTAGAGGGAGCGGGGGAGGAAATGGATTGCTGGCGTGTGCTATTCGATCTGGCGGACGAGCGAGTCCGACTTGATCCTCCCTTGGCTAAGAGAGCGGCTTGTCTATTTAGTTCAGCCAACTCTTTAGCTTGAGCATCTAGTTTTTTATTCGCCTGCTCTTTCGCTGCTCGCCCGCGTCTTGTGCTGCTAGGTGTTGGTTCCTCTTTTTTGGGTGCAGAGCGTCCTCTCTTGGGCGTGCTAGGCTCGGAAACTTGAAGACGGGGACGCTTGCTCGATGCAGAAGATTTGGATTTCGCGGATTTAGAGTTAGCAACACCTCGCTTGCGCTTGAGAGAGTTCTTGGTAGTAGGTCTAGAAGGTTTCGGTTTTTCACGTTGAATCCATAGACGATCAGCTATGAAAGATTCCCCACGCTAATGAAAAGAAGGCTTAACACACTGAAATATCGGTACCTACCGCCGATGAGCCAGTACGCATTGCGTTTTGCGTCATAGCCAATAGGTTCTATTCGCTATTCAAGTAAAAGGTCAAGAAGATGCATAGAATAAAAATTCAGCGCTTGCTTACCCAAGTAGCTTGCTCGTCATCGCTCTTCATTAAGGTCCGTATTCGGTTGGGGCTCTGGAATTGCCACTCAATGAGAAGGTGGAGCGAGTCGAGTTTCTCCAACATCGGAAGACTAAGCCAATCTTTGGTCTCTTTCTCTTCGTCAGGCTGCACGCGAAGTTCATCGACAGCTCTCCTTCGGGACCTGGATGGCTTTGCAAGTTGTTCGTCATCTTCCTCGTCCTTGACTTGATGAGTTTCATCGTTTGAGGTCACTTCATTCGAAGGCGAATGAGCGAAATCGGTGGCTTCATCTGCAGCAGGATTAGTGCTAGGCCCATCACCGTCGTCCTCTGCCTTGGTCCCTTCAGGCTCTGGGGAAGCTGTCTCCTCGACGACGGAGGCGTATCGGCTGCTGTCACCATCCTTCACAGGCTCAGGACCTATGGGATTCGCATTGGGGTCGCGTTTGCTGTACTGCCTTCGCAGAGTGGTTTGCCAGTTGTCTAAGCTGTGGCACGATCAGTACGCGTCAAAGAGGGTTAAGTGCTAGAATATGAACACGTACTTGACTTTACGGTCGTATGATAGAGTATATAGCAGCCTGACCATGATACGCGGTAGGACTATACTGCTCCCAAACACCAGATCGTCCTCAACATCCTGGGGTGGAGACAGTATCGTTAGTTCAAAGAAAGGTGCCTATTCAATGCTAATAGGTAATACCTTGATGGTTACGTCGTCCATGGCGAAGATTGGGGAAAAAGTAAAGAAAAATTGGCTGAAAGCGGCCCATTTCCATTGGGTTCTAAGAAGACGAAGGTCATCGGGGAGAGAAGTAGAAGTAGGAAGAGGGGAGGATGTAGAGGGGGCCGTTAAAGAGGAATTTTGAATGGAGGTACGGGCAGAAGGGCGGCGGGGCATCGGAGGGTAGGTAACTGGACCGACTTGCTACTTGAATTGATCAATAGCCCAACAAATTCGTGCAATGCGAGTTTACTCTATCAAGCAACCCCCACTGACACAAATCCAAGACGGAGTTATTGAGTAAAGATGCTCTAGACTTGCTTGCCACGCCGACGATGCTCACTGTTTTCTGCTGACTCTTTGAAATGCTCGAGCACGTCGTTCTCGACGACGGTCAGGACCGAGCCACAAATACCGATCAACATCAACTTCTGTAGGGTTAGGGTTACATTGACTCTAGAAAGAGACTGTATACCCAAACGCAGAATCAGTTCAGAAGGCTTGAGAACTCGGTTTAGGACAATCCGGCCCAAGAGCCTAGTAAATATATATTCGGAACCATATCTCTACACTACATACACATCACTTTTACAATGAATTACTAGACAAAACCAACCCGCGGAGCAGGAGTTCACCAACGACTATTCCTCCCCGCATAGCCATTGTCACTGCCACCATAACGACCCGCTCCACCACCGCGGCCTCCTCCTCTTCCGCCTCTTCCACCACCACCACCACCACTATTGTAGCGGCCTACAAATAAAAGAGATTAGCGGTAGGATACACCGACACTCGGAAACGTTTACTTCGTCCGCCTCCGCCTCCTCCAAACATCGTCATTTCTTCCAGCTCTGGGGGAATGTTGGCTCTTGCATCTTTCAAAATAGCCACCAGCTCGCGGGCAGACTTGGCATTCTCCGTCGTGAAATAAGTGAACGAAGTACCCTTCAAACCAGCACGCTAAGAATGACGCGAAAAAATCAGTAAATATACGACTGATCTACGAGGAAACTTACTCCTGTACGCCCGATTCGATGGATATAGTCTTCGCAGTTATTAGGGAAATCATAGTTCTGATGATATTTAAAGTGAGAACATGTATAGAGTCGACGGAAAGAATGAACTTACGATCACATATCCTACATCCTTGACGTCTATAGAATGCAGTAGCCAACATGTCATGTAGAGCAAATACAGACAAAAGACAGCCACAAGCAAAGCAAACGACAGACAAGCAAGGAGAACGCAGAATTAATAACAGAGACACAAAGAACAGACGCAAGCGCTTCGCAGAATCAAAATGGGGGACCCAACAACCAAGATGTCAAACGAGTCCCAGGAAAGCCCCAATCACACGAAATTTGAAAAGTGAGATCGAGGCTAAAGCGCGTCCGAAAGCAAGACAGGAAGCAAATTTACGCGGTTACTTGAAGTCGAGAGGAATAATTAGACATGGATTGGCACTTGTTGCTGCACCAGGAAAGCTTGAACACCAGAGTCATCAAATTGAGTTTGTTTGCAGGGAAAAATGAGGGGGTAAAGCGAAGCAAGTCTAGTCGATATCCTCTCGAAATCCGCATTGTTGGAGCCTGCCCTATCTCGAACACGCACCTGGAATTTTGTAAGTGACAGAGATGGCGTTGGCTATAGAAAAGTCAGGTAACGAAGTAGTCATGCACCCAATTTAAGAACCGAGTACACAAATACGAACGCTGAGACAGAGAGCAACCGCGGCGCTTGCATAACAGATAAAAGAAACGTACCAAGCCCACGAGACGCAACGTCCGTGGCAATCAGTATGGGCGAGCGGCCCGCCTTGAATTCACCAAGCACCCAGTCGCGTTCACGTCTGTAACAAAGATTTAGGTATCCTATGCCATGTAGAGCACATCACTTACTGTTCTTTATCACCGTGAATGGCAAGAGCAGGCCATCCGTCTTGACGGAGGTACTTTGTAATGTCATCTGCAACTCGTTTAGTTGCGACAAAAATCAAGACCTTGGCATTTTCGGAACTGATTTTTTCCAGGTGGTTGATGAGCTTGTTGCGTTTTTCAAAATCGCTGCAGACTTCAACGATTTGGGTAATGTTGTGGTTGGCTGTAAGCTCCATAGATCCGATGTTACACTGGATCATATCCCTGAGAAAGTCCTGTGCTACCTATGAGATCTATGTGCCATGAGAACAGATATGAGCTTACATTGGCAAGTTTTTGCACATCCTTTGGCCAGGTAGCACTGAACATAAGGGTTTGACGATCTGGTCGGATCTGCCCCACAATCTTACGGATTTGGGGCTCGAAACCCATGTCCAGCATGCGATCGGCTTCATCCAGAACCAGATATGTGACACGACGTAGATTGGTTTTTTGAGACTCAAGCATGTCTATTAGGCGCCCGGGGGTCGCAATGACAATCTCGACACCGCGCTGAAGGTCCCGTATTTGCGGACCCTTTGGAGCACCGCCGTAAATTGCGGTATTGCGAATACGTGAATTGGAACTAGAAATCATAGCAGTTTAGGAAACGGTTTCTGCTGACAAAATCGCACAACTTACCCAAACTTGGTACATTCCTGTTGGATTTGCACGGCCAATTCACGAGTAGGAGCTAATACTAAAGCAATAGGTCCATCTCCTGGTGCAAGAAGTGGTTGACTGTAGCATGATCAGAGTGCAGTCGTAGGCTAATCGGAACATGTTAGCTTACGCATTGATATGTAGCATGGCCGGAAGAGCAAAAGATATGGTCTTTCCACTACCAGTCTGAGCAATGGCGACAACGTCACGGCCACTAAGAGCCATCGGCCAGGCCTGACATTGAATGGGAGTAGGAGTAGTGAAACCCTGAGCCCGGATGGAAGTCATGATATACTCGGGAAACCCAGCTTCTGCGAAGTTAGTTACTGGCCTAGGGACACCGCGACCCTGAACCTAAGTAGAGCACAACGCTAAGAAAGTCACGACGGAAGAAAAAGAGCGAATCTTACTTTGATCTCTTTGGATCGCCTGAAGTCCTCGACTTCTCTTTCGCTCCTCGCAGACACCCGTTTGTCTTCGACATAAAAGTTCTTCTCGAAGTTCTCGAGCTTGGTGTGGTTCCAATCGACGTCGTGAAGACCACCCCCTAGATTACTCATCTTGTCCTCTCCCCATGCTCCATAACCGCCACCATACTGACCACCGTAACCGCCATAATTGTTGTAATTCTTCATATACATATCAGCAATGCCTATGAGAAAAAATCAGACGAGCCTACCATTATAAAGGCAATGCGTCAAGAAAGAGCGCAAAAAAGTGAACGTGTAAACGGTGAAGATGAGAGAAACTGAACAAGAAGGGAAGTTTGGCCGAATGTGGGGGTCTCGGCGGGAACTTGACTCACCATCGTCACATGTTATGACCACTCTTGACTATGGCTCACCACCACGACCACAACTGCAATCATGAAAGCCACGACCACGACCATGATCATGACCACGGTTCTGCGAGCACGGGTGCTCAGGATAACCTGTACATGCATATCGATCGCCCAAACGTTGTTGCTCTGAATGCAAATGATGACTGCAAAGGTTCGGATGCCATCAAGCCCTGGCACGAGCGTATGAGTGAGGACAAGGTGATTCATGCTTGCTCTTTGCGCGAAATTGGCGCCTCCTCAATTAAGTATATTGGTAAATAGTTCGTGGAATCAGACGCAGACGATCAATTGTACATCTCTGCAAACTGAGCCCCGATGAGAGAACTTGGTGGACTCACCTTTGGCTTAGGATCATTCGCATTCCTTTTACTGGCAGCGTTAAACTGCGTTCTCTTCTTTTGAAGACGGGACCTGTCGATCTCACACCTTCTAAGGTCCAGTTGGTAAGTAGAAATCTTAGATCTCGGTTTCTGTCATCGTTTATAAAGCTTCTTGTCTCTAGTTTGCAAACGAGGATAACCTAGATTTTCAGGACATCACAGATAAAACACCTACTCAAGAATTTGACGTTGCTCAAGGACGTGAAGTAGGAGAATATGCTGTCAAGTAAAGCTTGCTCATGCTTACGATGTCGACCTCACTGACAATTCAACAGGACTGCAAAATTTTCAAACGTTTCCTCGTTCACTCTATTTTTTCCTGGTTCTCAAGGTGCAGACACTGTTCGTGTCTATTATATCGGTCTCCTAGGTACATGGTCAGAGGTAGGCTCCCTTGCATCACCAAATAATGATCATGCACTCAAGTGCCCCCTCTCAGAGGAAAACAAATCCAGTCATCACTGTGTACGAAACTCAGGCGAACCTAGCTGACCACGAGAAGATTCAAGGTACCGAAGGCAATTTGTTTACTCCACAAAGTTAGTGGAAATGCGAGTTGTCCCTGAAGCATATGAAAGAAGAGAAGAGAAGGCAACTCAACGCATGCGGCATGCTCTACTTTACCGAATTGTACTGATAATTTGTCTGGTGATATGAAACAAGCTCGTATCCTGCATCTGTTGCTACATGAGTGGCTATGATCCTCAGTTACAGTCAGGACAGGAGCCTCTGGCACACATGTATGATATGCAAACAACTATTATTAAGGTGTCTCGGTGACAGCAAGAACGGATTGGAGCAGGACTTGGACGAAAAGTCGCTCTGCCAGTTGCGATTTTGAAAAGGTATGTCTGGAAATTCTCTTTATCGATCTCGCTCTGATAATCTGCCGGGTCTCAGTGCTTCTGGCCTCAGCCACCAGATAACAGGTGAAAGATATTTTTGAGTCGGGAGATGCATGCTTGCGATACGATTCAGAGCACATGAAACAGAGTCTGATAGTATACAATCGTGGACGTGGCTACTCGTGAAGAGGATTCGAGTTTCTTCAAGTAACGGCATGCATCGTCGATAAGATAAACTTCGGTTGTAACCGGCTTATATTCGGCATAAGTCTGAGCAAACAGGTATTATAATTCAATTAGCTAAGAGCTTTGCGCCTTTACTACACCTTCATCCTCTTTTTTTATCAGGTTTTCTTCGTGCGTTTCTCAGACAAGCAACATCTTGTTATGATCCTGTTATGATCCACACTCCGAGCTGGCCGTGAAGTAGCCACTAATCGTTTCCCATGTGGTTTCAATGATCTCTTGTTCTTCACTGCAAACCCGAGAGTCGCTAAACGCAATTCTGTTGGATTCTCCCTGCGCTGCCGAGATATACCAGCTCAGCAGGTTGCGCACAATGCAGAGTTCTCGCTGGTCGTGTACAATTCGCTTATCACCTGTTTTCACATTACACTGTCTCTTCCTCTCAGCCTTCTTTGTCGGTATATCTTTGCTCGGCTTCCAGCCCCCTTTTTCTGATCTCAAGACAGTGCATGCTTATCCATCACGAGCACTAGTGCTGCTTCCTCACACATTTCCTATTATACTCGTGGTTATTTGACACGTACATTTACATTTCAGGATAATGAAAACGCAAAATGTATGTATTGTTCAGGTGTTTCAAGACCATGATAGGTTGTCCTAGGCGACACGAGGTTTTCTACTCTTCCATTTCATAATCTATCTATTCGCGCTTCGAGGCGTTTCAGGTGGTGTTTGCTCTGCGACCTATTTCTGGTGATTCTCCTTTCGACCAACCTCGCAGTATATAAGAATGCATACTGGTCCCAGATCTGATTTCCTCGGACTGGGCCTGTTGCTACTCCTTTCCCTAGGCAGTTGTATTCACTTGCAAGGTACAGGATGCGCTTCTCTTTTGCGTCTACTCTGGTTTCTCTTGGTCTGGGGGCCTCTTCAGTCTTGGCTTTCGATCCCTCGAGCAATGAAAACGTAAGTGTTATCATCCTCCTTTCAAACCTGCCTGACCTTGTTTCCTTTATAGCTGGCGGTGTAAGGTCCAAGACTCTTGAAGTGGCGTCCAGATTGTTTATATGCCTTGTTTAGTTATTATGGTCAGAATTCCTATGGCGCAGCTAATCCCTCAGACACTGCAAATTGGCAGACCAACCTATCCTTTTATTGCCAGGTACGAGTAGTATTGACTTTTTCATATTGTCAGAGTCTGTTGATACGATGGCCCAATCCAGGACGATACAGTAGATGTCTTTCCCCTTGCATTCTTGAACGTCTTCTTTGGTACTGGAGATTTGCCGGAGATCAACCTCGCGAACGTGAGTTCATGTCCACGGTTCGCCCGTTGCGATTCCTACCCAACATTGTTTCCATGGTTTCTAGACATGCAATAACGTCGATGATCCAGTCTTCGCGGGAAGTGAGCTGGCGAATTGTCAGTTCATGGCAGCGGACATTCAAGCCTGTCAGGCAGCGGGAAAGATCGTTACCCTAAGCATGGGAGGAGCAACAGGAGCCGCTACTTTCACTTCAGACTCCCAAGCCGAAGCCTTCGCAGACCTTATTTGGGATCTCTTCCTTGGTGGAACGTCTGACACAAGGCCATTCGGAGATGCGGTACGATTTTCCATGAATCTGGGGATGAACGTGTCTGTTGAACATTTGACTCCTGTCTTCCTTTTTAGGTCTTGGATGGGTGAGTTGCCAGATTTCTCCGTGGCATACTGTATAGATGACCTATAATTGTTTTTGAAAGTATTGACTTAGATATCGAAGGCGGAGGAAGTACTGGATTCGCTGCGTTCGTGACCCAGATCAGATCGCATGCAAGTGGAGCGAGCAAACCGTGAGTTCCATTTTGATGTATCAATTCATCCTCGTATCTGAGCGATACACCGTAGGTACTACATCACAGGCGCCCCTCAGTGCCCTTTTCCTGATGCCTACTTGGGCTCGGTTATCAATGCTGTAGGGTTTGACGCTCTATACGTTCAGGTTGGTCCAGATTTTCTTTTCTCTTTGTTCCTGGAACTTCACGGTGTCTTTCCAGTTCTACAACAACTTCTGCGGTCTGCAAAACTACGACAATCCAAACGTAAGAAATTCAAAACATATTTATGTTCTTCTATTTTGCTTATGAAAACCTGACCAGGCCTGGGACTATTCGACTTGGTAATCATATGTCTCTTTCGATGCGGTATTTCGGAGGCGATTGCTGATTCTTTTCAAGGGATGATTGGGCAAAGAACACGTCTCCTAATCCTGACGTGAAGATTTACATTGGCGCACCTGCATCTTCTACCGCAGCAGGATCTGGATATGTTGACGCTTCGACGCTCGCGACCATCCTTCAGTCTACAAAGGCACAATACTCTTCTTTCGGAGGTGCTATGCTGGTGAGCTTACACTCTATTTAAAGATAAGACCATCACTCATTCTCGACACAGTGGGACATGAGTCAAGCATATGGTGCGTTATCTAATCTTTTTTGTGTTTCCCGAGCTTCATATTCATGCTTCTTGGTAGCAAATGGGCGGTATGACGAAGCAGTTAAGAGCGCGTTGATCGGCGGAGCCAGTGCACCAACCTCGACCGTATCCAGTTCTAGTTCTGCCACCTCCACCACTCCAACGACCGCTCCTACCTCAACACCTTCCACTACGACAAGCGTCGCCTCCACTACAAGCGTTGCCTCAACTACAAGCGTTGCAACCAGCGGCGACTGCGCTGGCGTAGCAGCGTGGCAGTCTGACGTCGCGGTAGGGCGATTTTCTTATTTGGTGAATGCTTGACGCTCATACTCTGGTTATAGTACGTCGGCGGTTCTGAAGTCACGTACAAGTAAGTTCAATGATTCTGACAATGGCATCGCTATAATGAACGCAAAGCTGACGTCGTGATTAGCGGGCACTTATGGACGGCAAAATGGTGGTCAGAAGCGGGTATGTCACTTCGTTCTTTTACACTTTTCAATATTCATGTTTGGGCAAAACAGATGTTCCTGGTGGTGATTATCACTTAGGCTTTTGACTTGAACTATAGAAGAGATAACTAACGAATTGAACCAGGTGCGGCTGGAGACTGGACGGATGACGGTCCTTGCTCTTCGAGCGCAGCCACAGCAGCAGTGGCGCAGGCCTCTGCTGTCGTGGCTTCTCCCTCGGTTAGTATATCGGCCCACTCCGTTTCTGCGTCTGTTGCAGCTGCCTCCGCCAAGGAGCCTGCTATAGGGTCTGCGCCCTCCGCCGGAACGTCTGCTGCTATTACGAAAGCATCGGAATCTGCGTCTGTTGCAGCTGCCTCCGCCAAGGCGTCTGCTGATGTTACGGAAGCGTCGGCATCTGCGTCTGTTGCGGCTGCCTCCGCCAAGGAGTCTGCTGCAGAATCCACACCCTCTGCCAGAATGTCTGCTGCAGTTACGGAAGCGTCGGCATCTGCATCTGCATCTGCGGTACCCAAAGCATCTTCAGCTTCCGTAGCGATTTCTTCCGCTGCCGTTCATGCGTCTGCGTCTGCATCAGCCGTCGAGGCTCAAGGGACTAGCATCACAAATGCAAATGCCACCGTCCATGGAACCAACTCCTCGTCCTCTACCAATACCACAGACGAGGATGCCGGAACGAACTCGACCTCGCGCAAGACGTCTCGTTTCTTTAGATGAGATTGGTTTGACCACGTTTACGATACGGGAGTTCATGTTCGCTTTTTCATGTATATATCTAAGTATGAACAGGGAATATACCCAATAGTGAAGTTGTTTAATGAAGGAGACCAGCTATAGCTCGTCTCGTAAAATGCACTCAAATCTCGCCAAGACTTGGGTGGCAGCGATGGGTACGAATAACGATGCAGTCATCAGGGCGCTACTATTGGGTAGGTAGCACAGGAGGATGAACAATCGTACGTGAAAAGCGACCACGAAGGACGATGTCAATGTTCACTGAGGAGTCCACGAGCATAACCCGACTATATCGAAGTTATACATACAGTTCCTCTTTCAATCTCTTGCATTCCATAAGTCCGATACTATACTTGCAACGCTACTCTACAGCCTCAACTATTGTACCAATCGCTGCTTCGATACGCTTATGAACTTAAAGATACTTAATCATCCATTCAACGGTGGACTTAAAAGCGCCCTCCTTGCCAGCTTTCACTTTGGGATCACTCATGTCCCCTCGAACGGCAAAACCATGATGGCAGCCTTCAAAGTGCACACGCTGGTATCCTGGGGCGAACTCTGCAAACATCTCATCGGCTTTAGCACAGGCCTCGAGAGGAAATGCAGCATCGAATTCAGCAGAGTTGATGAGGAGAGGTGCCCTCGATGACGCTAGGTATTTCTACGCGACATGTTGTATAAGTATGAGCGATCAAACGTACGATAAGATCTACACTCACCTCGAGGTCTTCGGGAACTTTGGTTCGCGAAGGATGAGAGATTGCTACGGCTTGGATGATGTTTTCAGTACCAAGAGGGATAGCATAGGGCGCTCCGAAGCAGTAGCCGGTCGCGCCGAACGAAGTGACGCCTTGATCTTTCAAAGCTGTGATGACCTCGTCCACGGCGGGTCGAGTGCGCTCGTAGGTGTGTTGGGATCTCCATTTATCGATGTCAAAGGTTGACTATCTGACGTCAGTATCAAAACCAGGACACTGAAGTAAACTTACACCGGCTTGCATGGCTTCGACTGGGATAGGGTCTCCGAAGAGATAATCAACACCGATGGTCTATGCAAGGTACGTGGTAGTCATTGCTAGTGAGTGAGGAATTGCACAAACCCAGATCCCGTTCTCAGCGAAATCGTCAACAAGAAGCTGAGAGTCGCTTCAGTTGCGTAGAGGTACATAACGCATCACATACCTGATTGTTGACGAGTTGCATACCAAAAACGTCCGGTAGGAAAAGGAGAACCTTATCCTTTGGGTAATCTATAGAAGGAGTACCGACATAACAGTCGATTTCGCCGAATTTACGCCATGTTCCTTTGGGGGTACCCTCATGGGTGACACCTGAAAGAGTTTGTCAATGAGGGATTATTTTACGACAATGGACACACCTTTGAAGCAGTCTTGACAGAAGCTCATGGTGAGCGAACAAGATGATGGGGTATATATGTATGCAAGGGTATATATACTTGCGAGTGGGATTAGAGGGCAAGTATCTAGCGGATTAGAACCTCCGGTGTGTTGATGATGAGTCAGCGTGGGAAGTCAAAACTCCGACCTAGAGGGCACAGACGACGTTGACGAGGTCGATTAGTTCTCATTCTTTCGTTCGCGAGATTGCACGGATATGCTGGCAAGTGCAGGTCCAGTCTCTGGAGACTCTTCGCTGCAGACGGCGTTGCAGATGGAAGGAATACAGACAACAGAAGGACGAGGTGCAGGTGGGAACGTGGTCGGTACAAAGAGGAGAAAACGTGAAGAAGGTGCTGGAGGAAGTGAGCCACGACGTTTGCGGCGGTCGCACGAAGCGTGTGCACGATGTAGAGGAAAGAAAATCAAGGCAAGTCTCTTTATTCGGGGTCGCCCGTCGGCAAGTTCCATTCAAACGCTTTGAATACAGTGCGACAGTAAACATCCAAGATGCACCGCTTGTGTCACAGCGGGTACGCAATGCAACCAGGAAGACAGACATCGACAGACTTTGACCCCAAGAGGTCACACAGAGAGACTCGAGCAGCTACTTGCTGGATGCGAGGCTTTGCTTAAACGCCATCTTCCTGCCTTCGATATCGAGCAGCTCGATGATATTCTCGCAAGGGAGCGCATTGTTGTTCAGCCTACTCAGCCCCCTCCTCAGGCTCCTCAGCAGCAGCAGCAACCTCCGCCTCCGCCGCCGCCACCTCCTGCATTCATGCCACCTCCAGGTTATCCGGTGATGCCCCCTTATCACCCAGGTCTTCCTTACCATCAGGTTTTTCAGTACCCCCCACCTGCTGGCCCTTATCTCCACCATCTTCCCCCGCCATCACTCGCTGCTCCACCTCCGCCTCCGCCTCCGCCCCCGCCTGCTAACAATGACATCCCTCCTGGCCAGGATCCAAGGGCAAACGACATGTCCAACACCCATGCACTCGCAAAGAGCTTTGGTGTAGCACCCTCCATTGTTGGCGATCTCTCTACACACGGTGGTCATTTAGATCGCGAAGATCTTGCCGTTGGTTCTTCAGGCCTCGACTCTGGCAGAGATCGTGCCGTACTCGAACTCACCGCCCCAAGAGACACCGCGAAGTGGCGTACCATCTCTGTCCACCGTGCGCACGGCGAGCAACCCGCTGCCGTCGACATCTGGCTTCCACGCAATGTCAACACCGTTCACCGCATCGTCGAAGTCTATTTCGCCCGTCTCAATTTCCACCGTCCCGTCTTTTTCCGTGCCGCTTTTGAACGTCAGTTTCAGGATCTGTATGCTGAGCGCGCAAACTATGATCCAGGCTTCATCTGTTCTTTCTACCTTATTCTTGCCCTCGGTACTCTTTCCGAGGCAAATCAAGGGCCCCCACCAAAAACGGGCCAGGATGAAAAAGACTCCCAATCAGATCCTTCTCCACCCAGAAGTCCTCTTTCCCCTCGCCGACAAGCTACTGTCCCCGCCCTTCCTCCCGATTGGCCTGAACACGACGAGTTTTTCGAACGTGCACTCTCTGTCAAACCAGAGCTTCGCGTCACCCTTTCCAGTCTTCAAGCACTCATACTTCTGCACTGGTATCTCTACGCTGAACGCCAAGGTCGTGCTCTCTGGCGTCTCGTAGGCTCTCTCGTCCGTCTCGCCATCGAGCTCGGTCTTCACCACGATCCCACCACCCAGACTTCTCCCAATCCTAATCCTTCCACATCTGGCAACCCCCTCGAAGAAGTACCCACTTTCACAGAAGAAGAATGCCAGCTTCGTATTCGCCTCTGGGCTATTGTTCTCGTGCACGACCGTGGAACTTCCATCCTCCTCGGCCGGCCCCTCGCTATTGCTCCCAGCGACGCCAACACCCCTCGTCCTGCCCGCCCCCGAGGTTCATCTATGTCTCCCGACGCTAAAGGGTCTCCATCTATCGAAACCTTTTCAGAACACTTTTTACTTTCTGCGCCGATTGCCGAGATTCAAGCAGACATTATCAACTCCCTCTACAGTCCTACCCGCCAGAGTGGCGACACCATCATGCGAAATGCAACAAGAATCATCAAGAGCATGGCTGAATTTCGACGAAGTCTACCCGACCGATACAAGTAGGTCTTTATCTTTGGCGAAAACTAAAAAGCTCATTCCTTCCTAGATTTTATTTTTCCGGAACCGACTCGTGGACTCTTCAGCGCAAAACCGCCCTAATCGAATCCATTACAGAAGATGAAGGACTGACTCTCCTCAAACTTGGCATTTCTCGGATCCTCCTCCTCCGTGCTCTCTTTTCACTCAAAGAGCTGTCCTATCCCCAACGTCGTCGCGCTCTCATCGACGCCATCATCACCTCTCACAATATCATCGCTATCCACACCATCCTCATCCGCTTCTCGGACATCGCGTTTTTCACCTCTCCCATTCCCTTGCACATTGCTGCTATGGTTATCCTATACGGCCGCATGAGCAAGTGTGACGAAAAGCTTGAACTCAGAACTCAGATGGAAGATGTCTGGCTTGCTTTGGACATGCTGCCAAGGTTCAGATGGAGGGACACCAAGTTAGGCGGGGCTGGGAATAATCCTGGAGCTACTACTGGTGGTAGTGGCTGGACCGCTGCTGGAGGGGGTGCAAATCCGCTGATCGCCAAGTTGGCAGAGAGGGTTATGGAAGTCAGTCTTGGCGATGTCAACCTTATGAATGGATTAGGTGCTCCTGGAGGCAGTTCATCTACAGAAGGAGGAGGAGTGGAAGGACCCGCGAGCCCTATAGGAAGAATAGGGCCGGTAGGTCAGCCTGTATTGATGGGCGAACCCGAATGGGAAGAGGAAACGAACGCCGCTACGTCTGGCACTTCTGGATGGACAGATCCTGCCTTGACAGCTCCCGCGGAAGTTGCTACTACCAACGCTCGCAGCCCTACATTGAGCCAAAGCCAGGTCGGTACGCCAACACTCCAGGCTTCGTCGCCGTTCGCTTCCCAACAGCAGCATTCTCCGCACGTACATCAACACAATCATCACCCAGCCGCAGCTGCGCACCATTCACATCAGTATGTGACGCCATCATCCTATGGTCCTCAAACAAGGTCGGCGATGAACGCTAATCCCTCTTCCTCCTCGTCTTCGGACAAGAGAGACAATGCCGGAAATGGCACCGGTCTCGTCGAAGTCCCGCAAAGTCTCTTCTATCCCTTCTATCCAAACGGGGCGGCACCTCCTGCAAACTCCTCTGGCTCGTCTTCGAGCTCCACTGCCTCTAACGGTGCCACCAATGGCAACGGTGGCGAGTATCAACAAATCTTTGCCGCGGCCGCACAACAGCAGCTCGCGCAGCAAGATTCGTACATGTCCGAGGAACGAGACATGGTAACACACTCTCACCACCATCAACATGTTCCCCACCACCACCATAGTCACCACCACCAAACTGTACCGCCCCCTCCGCCTCCTGGGCATCAGGGCCCTCATAGCCTGTCGATTGCACAGCAACACCCGCATATGATGGTGGGTGGTGTGCCGATGCAAGGGATTGGTCATCCACCAGGAAGCTCACCACTCCCTATGGGGGCGATGGCACCACCGCCGTATGGACATGGGCCAATACCGTCTGTACATCCTCCGTGGCCAACTGCAGCAGCGACTGGAAGTGGGAACCCTGCAGGAGGGCCGGGAGCTGGAAGTCCACCTAGCGCTGGAGCTGCAGGGGGTGCAGGTGTATATGGAACTGTGAGTATTTTTCAGTTTCGTTCATATAAACCTAAATTGACATTGTTTTCTTCTTTTCCTTTTCTTCTTTGGAGTAAGAAACACTCACCGCTTACTCGACCTGGGCTTGGGATGGCGTTCGCCATTCCGCCGCATTCGTGAAGTTGAAGGCACAAACCGATTTCCTTTTTTGCTTTGACGGCCTGAGATTTGAATTGTATTTTTTGTATCCAAGCTGAAGCTTGAATCTGCATGACTCCTCATCTATGATAAGCTCTTCCTTTTGACTATCTTACAACACTTCACCTCTTTCGATATCTCTTCGATCTAATTTCTCACACCCTTGCCCTCCCATTTGGCTGCGGCGTTATGTGTATCTTTTAAACCGTCTATCCGTTCTATGCTCTTCTTTATCGTCACCGTTTCTCATGAAGTTCGGGAGTCTGATGTCTGGGGAGTCGCGGTGCTCTTTCATGTTCGGTCAAATCAAGACGTCTTTGTTTTCTTTTCTACTCGGTTGTTGTGTACGATCATATTTTGTTTGTTGGTTTATGAACGCGGGGTTGGTTCTCGAGTTAGAAAGAGATAGCATTCCTAATTTGCTGTCATTTTTGTCCATGCCTTTTGTATATACATATAAAAACGTGGATATGAAAACGTGGATACGATTTCTTGTGGCGGGACATGAGTCTCTTGCACACATAATGACGAGCTGCAAAGGGGAGGCTGGGCCTGCACGATTAGTGACTAGCTCGAGTGATGTTAACAACTCTCGGTGTAGGAAAAGCTCCCGTTCTTCAAGCTGGAAGTAGAAACGTTTGTAGCTAATGCATGATTGACACTCAGTATTGAGCAGGATATATATACCAAACGAAAACCTACGTATTCTTCATAATGGTGCAACACCTCCCGAAGTTGTTTCCGCGTAATATCTGCCTTGTAGAGTATCTCGTCGTCTGTAGTTTTTCCATCAAAGTATTGGTATATTCTACCACAAAATTGTGAAAATTCCTTCACGTGAGATTGAAAGAACTTTGGCTCACAAGTCAAATCGTCGAGCTATGTGTACATCCTTCCCAGTAGACATAGCCGATAGCCAACGACGTTGTTTTGGAGTTGCTCTTCCAGGATCGTTAATCATAGACGGAAGGAGTTCATCCTCTATCTCCCCACCAGACTCCTCTTTTCCGTCTGAAGGATCTGAGCTGTCAGCATCTTCCCTCGTCCCATTCTCCCCTTCTCGTTCATCACTGTCCTCCTGTATGATCAGCTCGCTGAGCTTGCTACGGCTCGATTCATTTGAAGGCAGCCGTTGCTGGGAGTACCGTCTGGCACTTTTGGGAGATAGAGATAGCCATGTGATGCCAAACTGCTGTTGCTGAGAGTGTTCAGCGTCGACGTCCGTGTCTGTATCACGACGAGACGTCCTTCTTCGACCTCTGACGTTTTGCTCCTGATTCTTCGCTTTATTGCTTTCACGTGCTAGTCGTACACTACGCTTGAGCTCTGAAGTAGCGACGATGCGGATGCGAAGGTGCAGCGTGATCAGCATGTCGCGCTTGAGCATCCACAGGACGACGTCATGATAAAGAGGGATGAGCTCTTTAGATTGGACGACTGAAGCGTAGAAGTGATTACCACTTTGTTTTGCGGAGGAAGTGGAGATAGTAGAAAGAATCTGTGGAAGAGGTAGAATAGAGGGATGAGGGAACTCTTTTGCAAAGTCGGCAGTTAGTTGAGACAATCTACAATACAGGGTGAGTAATCGTACAGCACAAAAGTGAAAAGCTGAGCGCACGGGGAGCTAAATTTTGGAGGTAGGGTGAAAACAGTCTTCAGGCCACTATGCACAATATCTACTACTTTAGCTTTCCGGTGTTGTACAAGCCAGCGGACTGTCGGAAAAACCTGAGCTTCCAAATCCCAGTCAAGTAAACTCGCCATGTCTGCAAGTCTGAGCTGATGTTGTCACGATAACAGGGCTACACTTCATACGGAAGACACTCACGATAGAGTTACAGTCGCTGTGTCGAGGAAACGCAAGAGGCTTTCTACTAGATTTCTGTCGTCCGGTGCAACGTATGAGCTTCTCAAATTTGCATACGGATCCTGACCGTCGTCGCTGTCCAAGAGAAGCAAACTCTTCCATGGAGCCAGAGAGGGTAGTCGCCAACCGAAGTTCATCTCTGAGCCCCATGATTGTGCTTGTTCATCCTCGACGTCAGCATTAAGAAGATCCTGTTCACTGTCTTCTTCGCTGTGCAAAAGCACATCCAGATACGGAGGAAGCTGAAGCTCCAGAGGGAGATCATGAATCGAGATGTAGGCCATGGAGGATGATTTGATTGCTTCGAAAAGAGTTTTCATTGCTGGCGCCACAGAAGATGTCTGAAGTGCTTGATCAGAAAACCGAGAGTACGGTTCACCTGCATCTTATGTTACTAGACGCAAAGATAGCCAGAAGTAAAACTGACCATTTCGTATACAATCGTCTTTGAGCGAGCCTAGTAAATCACACTCCTTCTCCACAAAGTTAGATTGAACTTGCTCTTGATATAATACGGCAGCCATAGTAAAGGCTATTTGCTCGTAGATGACATCAAAGTACTTTGAAACGTTTCCCGAAGCAGAGGATGAAGGGTCTGGCAAGTCCGAGACCATCACGAAATGAAAAGTATGGAGCCATGCGGACTGAGATGACGGAGCACTTTTCTCTATGGAGGGACTTCTGGGGGGACTCGCAGAGCCAGAAGCTTGTCGATTGCGAGAGTCTCGTCCCCTTGAGCCATATTTTGGTTTCTCTGGCTTGAAGCGCCAAGTACCATCTACGTCAGCACAAACAGGGTGCCCAATAAATGCCAAATCATCCACGATCAACTGGAATTTCTGGTGGCACATTGAGTTGTGGGGGCAGAGGATACCGGCTAGGAATTCGGAAGAGTAGCCAAAGACGTGGTCATAGTCGTCTTTGATTCCTGTATCGTCAAACTCTTCTTTGGAAGGCGTATTTCGGCCTGAAGGGGGAGACATGGAGCGCGAATAGGACACTGAACGGTCTCGCAGCAAGGCATTTGGTCGTTCCCATCTGTATGAGGCGTCGATATCAACGGCGGGAGTGAAGGAATGATCATTTGGATAGTGAGACGCTCTCCATGGGTTATCAGTGTTAGCAGAGGTTGGAAAGCTATCTGGAAGGGCTCGACGAAGTCGGGGAGGAGAGACAGGATCTGGAGGCCAGCGATAGACTAGAGTGGACCCTTTCGCAGAGGAATTGACTAGAAGAATAGCTAAAAGTGTTTCAGCCATTATATCTTATCCATTACCACTTCAATCCCTTTAATGCAAATACAGCTCCCAGGTGTAACTTTGGAGGCAGAGTATTTACCGCCTCCAGAACAGAAAGTCGAGAACAACAAATTGGCAGTATGCCTGCATCCCTGGTCGTGGCTCGGTGGTCGAATGCATGATCCGTAAGTGGTACAGTACTTTCAAGACATTGAATTTCTCTCTCTAAGTCTAGTACAGGGTTTTGCTAATGCTAACGGAACCCTTGCAAGCCAAGAACTATCATATAATCCGATATAATTCAAGAGGAGTGGGAAGTTCTACGGGCTGGCCCTCCTTCACGGGGCTCAAAGAAGGGGAGGATTTGGCAGCGTTAATTGACTGGGCAGTACAACATTTGAACATTCCCGACATCAGGACGGTCACCATCATCGTGAGTCGCGCCCATGAAGATGCTTGTATTGTTTCAAACACTGTGGCGCTACAGGGATACTCACATGGGTCACTGATTGCATCTCTCTGCCCCGCCCTTCCGTCTCCAATCAAGACATCGTATATCTTGATCTCTTATCCATTGGGTGTTCGTGGCTGGTTAACCATGTTTCGCACGTCAAGCTATGCTGCAAAGTTGAAGGAGTTGATTAACAGACACAATGCGAACGTGCTTGTGTTATTTGGCGATCAAGACGAGTTCACTGCGAAAGAATCGTATGAAAGCTGGGCAGCAAGCCTGTTGTCAGAAGAAGGAGCAGCAGAACATTTACGAGTCGAGAGACGAGATGGTGCATCACATTTCTGGATAGGACGACATGGAATTTGGCTGAAGGAGAGAGTAGAAAGATGGTTGCCATGAAGATGTCTCCGTGTACTTAACCTTAATTTAGGAGTTGTAATTACCGCTTCTCAGCTCTCCAACTCCTTCAACTTTCTCCACCGTCTCTTATACAAGTCTCTTTCTCTTTCTTACTTCTCTATCTTATTTCTTCTTCACTCTAGCTCAGGGCATCATGTAAGTCAGAATTAGCTCATTCTTTGATCTGTCAGTCAACTCTCCCGTCAGGCCTTTACCAGATGAACGGCCTCGAGCAAGTGTTGCCAATCTCATAGGCCGTTTTGAACAGCAGAACAAACGCCAGTCGCTCACAGCTACTGTTCCGTCGAGGAGCTCCAGCGTGACTTCAAATAATACAGGTGACTCAGCCAAGGAGGAGATCAAGGAGAAGCGTGAATGGCCCCCCAAACCTGCGGCTGACGCTCTTCCTCCTCCCCATATCGCTGCTGCCGCATTTTGGGTCAAGCCGAAGCCTTCGACATCTCCACCGGTCAACTCTGTCGTCCTCCCCTCAATAAATCTTTCAGATCTTTCAGCTCGAGCTGATCAACCGTCCAACCCCGCCGTGACCGACAAGCCAGCTGATGAACAGGCAAAGGAAGACAGCGTTGCTGGGTCAGCCGCTTCGAATACTCCAAAACCTGGTTCAACACCTACTCCACGTAACCACCCACCTGCCGACACGCAGCAATCGGCTAAATCAGCCGCTCCGTCCTCTTTCCGTTCTCCTTCTAAAATCACGGCTACCAAGTCTGCTCCTAAATCCTCTCTGGGATCTACAACATCTACTCCACTACGACCCCAACATACCGGGCAGTCGATCACATCGAATAGCTCGTCGACACGGAAGCCAACAGTTCCTAAGACAGCACCCTCTACACCATCGCGTCCAAAAACTCCTCGTGTTAGTGCAACCGGCGCTGCGCGGCCCAAGACACCTTCCTCTGCCTCCAGACCCAAGACACCAAGCTCGGGTTCTGTTCGCCCGAAGACGCCGTCCTCGGGCTTGTTCGCGCCCACTGCGGCTTCACTTGCTAGATCACGCAACGCGCCACCGCCCGCTCCAACTCCGACCCGAAAGGCCACTCTAAGCGGCGCTGCGGCCGATCGGTTGAGCAAGCCCACCGCTGCCTCACTCTCCAAGGCGCGTAGTCCAGCGGCTGTTCCAACGCGTGGAACCCCCGCTACCCGGGGTGCCGCAACGAGAGGCGGGAAACCGAAAGCGGCGGCTGGATCAGCAACTGCTTCAAAAGTAAAGAAGGCGCCGACGACGAAGTCGGGACCTGTGTCAGCGGAAGAAGGCCCTGGTGAAGAAGTTGTACACAATACAAATGGGCATGAAGATTTGGACATCCACGCAGAATCTGGCGGGAACGAGCCTCATGAAGATGAGCTTCATGAGCAACTGACGTCGGATCCCGTAACTGAGCCTGAATTCATCCATCATGATGAGCAGGAGCACAGTGACGCAGAACACGTTCTCAGCGATGCTCACGAAAGCGATTCCGTTTCTGGGCTTCCTTCCTCGCCCTCTCCTCCATCTCATGAACTTGCCCCGTCTCCCTTGCCAGATGAGTCTGAGCTACCAGGGGACTCGACGCCAGTCGCAGACAAATTTTCTCTGTCGGCTACAGAAGAGTCGGAACGTGATCACGAAGTTGAGCAGAAGAGCCATATCGAGGTCGAAGAAAGTCATGCCGAAGTAGGTAACGATATAGAGGACATGGTTAATCTTCTGGAGCAGCCCAAGGCTCGCCCTATCAGCATCGTCAGCGTTCCTGACGAAGTCAACGAAATACCCGACGAAGAATAAACAATACGACACTTGTCCTGAAATAAACGAATCAACATCCGGATTAAACGAAATTCAATTCGCACTCTTCACTGTATCTTAGCTCACCCTCTTTCTTCATATCAATGTATACTTCGACACAGTAAGTGTCGTATGACCTGTGGCACGTTGAATTGTACTAAATAGCCTCTCGGCATAGGTTTCTCAGCAATTTACTCGCAATCTTCGAGATTATGCTCCTTATTTCTACCCGATACAGTATACCACCACTCCTTTACACACCCCCACTCCTTTTCACAAACCGATATTTCTCCCTCATCTCTCAAGATTACCATTAGCACAGATATCCAGTAAATTATATAGCATTGTAGATCTTAAATATTTTTTTTGGTATTTTTTTGAGCTCTGGAGCACGAGTTATAGATGAGTTAACACTATTTCTACTGAACTAAATGGCATTTTCAAGTTTTGTAGAGGATACCATATTGCGTTTAGACAAGCTTTTACCTCGAAGTAATTTTTACAGGACAGATATGGTCTCTAGCTTTGATTTGACCCAACAACCTAAGGATTTGACCCAGAATTGAGGG
>RCHF01000865.1:0-14213 GCA_003987895.1 Neonothopanus nambi
AGCAGAATCGGAGCCGGCAGCTCCGTCTCCGTCGTTCTCACCTTCAGTCACAGCCTCTGAGCCTGCGGAATCCGGGGGAGGTGTGATAATGGGAGTAATTGGAGATCCTGTCGTGGCAGAGGTCGGTGTGACGGAATCTTCATCGAGTGCTCTACACAACGTATTAGGCTCGATGTGTAGAGCTGCATGCTTCGATCTTGTGGCGGGCATTTGATGTGCTGCATAAAGCAGGTCCTTGGCTGGGTGGCCAGGTTATATTGAGGGTGTTACTTTAAGGTAAGAAAGTTCACATACACTCTGAAAGATGATCCCAAGGATTTGAACTTTTCAACAATGCGGTCGCCAGAATGAACGGAGGAGTGCGGCACAGCCGATAAAATATTGGACTTCAGAAGAGTGCGAAGAGAGAGGGAGTGAGGTCTTTTTATCTGGACCGATAGGAAGAACGAACGTGTTATGTGAAGGTCACTTGGAGAAAAGAGTCAGTCAGTAGCTAGTCCAACCAAGGGTGGGGGGGAAGGGAGTAAAATCAGAAGGAGCGGACGGACTTTGGATTATGATGTATGAGCGCTGTGGAACGTTTGGACCAAAGCACGCGACAAAGAAGACAGGGTCTCAAGAAACTTTACCAAGCCAAGCGCGATCGGATCTAGGAACGAGAGAAAGATAGCGTGTCAGGGTAACCATAACCGAGTGAAGTTCTGACCATTCGTTGAGCTGGACGGTCCAGCCAGAAATCCTGCCTGTTGTTATCCTGCCGGGAATGGTACTTACAAGGGCTTGCACGGACACGTGAGGTGTTTAAGCCTGTCGGATCCTTCTTATCTGAAAACAGACATCCTTAAAGTGCTCTGATTGTGGCGCCTTTGTCTGCAACATCGAAAGCGACGCGATATATGTTCTCTGCAAGTTCAAAAAGCTTACTGTTCAAACGTGAAGTTCCCTACTGCTGTTGGGACGATGCACTAGGATGCGCTGCAGCAAGTCGGAGGTCTAGCCTAAAAAAGCTCGAATACTGCAGTCCGAAGTTCGAACCTTCGAAGGACCAAGGTGACTCATGGATGCAGAAATCGAACCTGAAAGACCGGAAACCAAAAGAGTGGAGAGTCGAAGTCAATCACGCTGGATCGGTTCAGGGTCTTAGGGGCGGCCGTGACGAAATGGAGATCAGAAATTCCAGACAGTCGTCGAAGTAAAGAGACCAACAGGTGGTCCACAACAACCCTGAAGGTGACTGATACGGCGCAGTTGCTAGAATAATATTACTACAAGTGGTAGAACTGAAAAATTGGAAACAAAAGGTGTTGTTTGAGTCAGACATCACGGTAAAGGACACTTGCACCTACCAAGTACGGGGAAACAATGGGACAGTAACCAGAAAGGGAGATGGAATACCCACGAAGATACGGACCAGCTCATCAACGGGAAACGGTGAAAGGAGGAAAAGGGCCGGATGATGAGACAGACGCTTAAAAGCTCCTCGTGGGAAGACACCGTCTGACGGCAAGGAAATATCGCAAACGTTAAAACATCTGATTACTTGGAGTGCAGCAGATGATTAGGCACAGCGACACTTATTTGACTGCGGGACACATTCAGTCCTGTTAGTGGAAGGACGGGAGGAGGTGGAGCACTTCAGGGCAAGCCTTGCGAGTTATCGGAGAGCAAGTACATGACATGGCTACAGGCAGTCATGACGATGGACTGCTACCTCTAGCGGTACCGGTGACCAGAGAATCAGAGATCATCGACTACTGATCGATCGTCCGGCGGTGAATGCGATAACCGAGCCAAAGCCAAAGCCAAACTCATCTTTTACAGCATATCTCTATCCTACGTATCCCAGCGGATGTTGACTATGGTGACCATCGCATCGCATTGCCATTGCTACAGCGCTACACACCCATAAAAGATTCGCAAATTTGAATTTCGTTACCGTATGTATACTTGCCTTACAAGCGGAGTACGTTGCAGGTGAACATACTTACACAGGGAAAAAAAAGCATCAATAAGAAATAAAAAGAGCCCACCAACGATACTCAGCCTGAATACGCTGTGAATGTGGAAGAAAAAAAAATACACCCAAACCGCACTAGTATCGCGGACGTTTTGCGTCCCTGTCATCGTATCCTCCAGGCCCTTCGTTGCGCTTGAGGTCACCGCGATACCCACCTCCGCCGCCGTAACCACCGCCAGGTGGCCCATAGCCTCCACCGGGTGGACCATTGAACCCGCCAGGACCACCAGGAGGCCCGTATCCGTTAGGCGGTTGATCGTTGAAACCACCCCCGTTATAGCCGATGCCACCCCCACGACCGCCCCTGTGAAGTGTAAGTGACTCTAGCCCTCTAGAAAGATAAGTGGGATAGTTTTACCTGAATCCTCCTCCTCCGAAATCTCGGCCCCGATATCCATTGTCACTGCCTCGGAATCCATTGTCCATACCTCCACCTCCTCCATAACCACCTCGGAAACCACCTCCACCTCTGTCTCCGAATCCGCCGCCTCCACCCCGGAAGCCTCCACGGCCACCTCGAAATCCGCCGCCACGATCTCCAAAGCCTCTGCCTCCACCTCCAAAGCCACCTCTGAATCCTCCACCACCACCACCACCACCTCCACCTCCTCCTCTCGGAGGAATCACAGGCGCTGGTTCTACTCGTTTTGGTCGACCTCCCAACCCACCACCTAAACGACGAGGTTTCCATCCCCTTACTGTCCTACCACGTTCAACATCTACCAAAATACGCTTTCCCATGATTTGCAGCCCGTCTGATTCCTTATAGGCGGCTAGAAGACAGTAAACGAGTGACCTGAAGGAAAAGGTAGGAGGAATGCACACCTTTCATATCTCTCTCCCGCTCATACACGACGAAGGCATAGCCTCGGCTGCGACCTTTTTTATCCCTAACTATCCTTACCCGTTCAATTGTACCATAGCTTTCGAACTCGCGCCGTAAGTCGTTTTCCGTAGCATTTTTGTGCTTGAAAAATTCAGTAAGTTATACAAAGGAAGTTAGTACAGCGTACTCACCAGACGTGAAATGAAGAGTGTCTTGTAAGGATCTCCTACGGCCTCTGGGTCGTCTGCAGGTTTATCTAAAGAATGAGAAAAATTAGCTGACGAGTGCGGAAAAGTTAGAAAAAAAGGGTTGAATTACAAGTATCCTTTGCAACCTTGAACTCTTCTTCTTTGCGCTTTTTCCTCTCTTCTCGACGAATTTGCCTACGTGTTTCTTCGGCATGGGTGAAAACCGGCTCCTCTCCCTCTTCCATTGTCTCATTCTGCTGAACGCCTGAGACGAGATTTTCGGTTGCCGTCTCCTTCAACTGTGCTATGATCGCACCGACCCCCGACACGCACTTGCTCCGTATACGGTCAATATCTTTATCAACGGGGCGAGCATAAGGTAAAGGAGGCCTCGGAGCAAATAATTTGAGGAGATTTGGGGGAAGTAAATGTGTACCAGGCATCGAGGACGAGAGAAAGCTCGCAGTTGAACGGCAAGTGGTATGTGTCAGTGCTTACATAAGAAACCGCCCTTTGAATTCGTGGTGCAGCCTCGAAAAGGCTTGCTACTTATTTCCTGCAAGCACAGCTCGCGAGTTCCTCGTTGTTTTTTATTTTTTTCTTTTGTATTTCTCTTTCTACTAGTAACGACTTGGCCCCAGCCTCTTCTAGCTTAATGGACTCTTCCAGCTCAGGAGTAACATCGAACGCGCTGGCATCGGGAACGCGACCTGTGGTTAATGGTCATGCCCCAAACGGCACTTCAGCCGTTTCAGAAAGAATTCAAATAATTAACGACGAGAAGAACTTCACGTTTGTACCCTCTCTTTCTTGAAAGATGTGTGTTTGACATTTCGGTAGACAAGACTTGACTCCTCAAATTGAGAGATGGGGTCTTCGGGATGCAGGCTTTAATTACAATATCGTAGCTGTCTTTGGCTCACAGTCAACCGGAAAAAGTAGGTTAACTGAGGCCGTTTTCACTGTTAGCATTGTGTTTAACACAGGTGCACTAGGTACCTTATTGAATCGACTGTTCGGTACCTCGTTCGATGTCATGGACGAGACGAAGCGGCAACAGACTACGAAAGGTCGTTCACAAACCCATTACATTACGTCTTTGTCTGACAGAACGCTATCAGGTATCTGGATGTGCCGAGGCGAGAACATGAATGTTATGGTCATGGACGTCGAAGGAACCGATGGGAGAGAGCGTGGAGAGGACCAGGTGAGTGTCACAAGACAGCTTTCACCTCGCTATGTCTAATGGATCAAAACAAATAGGATTTTGAGCGCAAATCTGCTCTCTTTTCACTCGCCTCCTCTGAAGTGCTTATTATCAACCTTTGGGAGCACCAAGTCGGGTTGTATCAGGGTGCAAACATGGGTTTGCTTAAAACCGTTTTTGAAGTCAATCTAGGTCTATTCGGCAAGAAGGCTCAAGACGGGCACGTCTCTTAATAATAATTCCTTGGTTCGTTGACACTAATACTTCCTGTCAAATAGCACTAGTGGGCGTACCCTGCTGCTCTTTGTCATTCGTGACCACATTGGCACTACTCCGCTTGCTAACCTCCAAGCAACGCTCACTGCGGACCTTAGTAGAATTTGGGATTCTTTATCCAAGCCCGCAGAACTTCAGGATCGTCAATTGTCGGACTATTTTGACTTGGCCTTCACTGCTCTTCCGCACAAGATCCTCGCTGCTGACCAGTTTGAAAATGAGGTTCGCAAATTGAGAGGCAGATTTGTGGATAAAGAAAATCCCGAGTATCTCTTCAAACCACTGTATCACAAACGTATTCCCGCGGATGGTGTTGCATTCTACATGGAGAATATTTGGGTATGTTCGTATGTTCCGTCAAAAGTACAATACTGAGTTTTCGTTTTGATCTCGTAAAAGGAACAAGTCCAGTCGAACAAAGATCTCGATCTACCTACACAGCAAGAACTCTTGGCTCAGTTCCGCTGTGACGAGATCTCAACAGTGGCTCTGTCAGAGTTTAATGAGCAGGCGAAATCACAGAAGCGGCCTGTGGAGGCAGGCAAAGTCGTAGAGGGGCTCGGTGCAATGATGCGAAGCTGGCGGAAAGTCGCTCTTGATAGATACGACCGCGATGCCTCTCGTTATCATCAAGGTGTCTACAAGCGCAAACGTGCCGACCTCGTTGCTTCCCTCGACGCCACCCTTTCTCCTCTTTTCCTCGCTCAGCTCAAAAATCTTCACAAGTCTTGCCTTGTAAGATTCAAAAAAGAGATTCTTGACGGGCTCAAGGGCGACGAATACAATTTTGCTGATGTGGTATCCAAGGCCAGAGCGAAATGCGAGGGCACGTTCGCAGAAGGCGCCAAGGAGGCTGTAGTGGATGACTCCGAAGATGCAAAAGGGCAATGGAACTGGCAAGAGGAACTCGAGTTGTTGAAGGAGGAGGTCCAGAGTGTGGCTGACCAGTGCAGGAAGGATGAAACAACGAAGATGGTCAACCTCATCGAGGTAGGTTCCGCGTCTTCCACTAGCGTATCTTGGGATTCACCGTCTATCACTATAGAAAACGTTCCGAAAGCAGATTTCAGAACCCGTAGAGTTGGCATTAAGCAAGCCTCGACCAGAAATGTGGGATGGTGTCCTCAAAGTCTTCAATGAGACGCTGGAGAAAGCCCGCTCATCATACCTCACCAAGGCAACCAGTATGTCCGTCGCGCAGGATTATAAAAATACTTTCTAACACCTTATCAAGGTTTCAATTGCACTGATGAAGAGAATACGATATCTTTGGCCCTCATCCATCGACGGGCTTGGCAAGCTCTGCGTGCAAAAATCGATGAACAGATGACCGACGCAGTATTTTTGGGAAAACTTCGAAGCCACTTCGAAGAACGATTTCGATACGATGAACAAGGTGTTCCACGAGTTTGGAAACCGGAAGATGACATTGACGGAGCCTTCAGGAAGGCTAAAGACGAGGTATGATTTTGTTGGTTCCGTCGATCACGTAGCTCATAATCATGCTACCATTAGACTCTTGAACTCATTCCCCTCTACTCGGCAATTGCTCCGGCGGATTCTTCGTTGCCAGTCAATCTCCCGCTGGATGAATCGTCTTCGTCTCTTGCACTACCCCCAGACGATTATGATTATGCCGCATCACTAACCGTCCTCACTGAGACCAAGGCGTTGGATTTGAAGGCTAAATTCCGTCGGGATGCAGATGCATATTACGTCGAAGCCAAGCGCAGCACAGTAGCAAGCATAGCCCAGATTCCTTATTGGATGTATGGAGTGCTTGTCGTACTTGGATGGAACGAGTTCATGATGGTTTTGTTCAACCCCATATACTTTATGTTTTTGCTATGTGCGAGTGCGGCTGCGTGAGTGCCTTATCTACTCGCCCATTTTTGGCTACCTAATCTTTTTTTTCTAGATATCTTATATTTCAACTCGGTCTCGCTGGTCCACTGATACAGGTCTCACGCACAATGGCGGGAGAGGTAAGTCCCCCGGTCTCACTGTATTTGGCAATTTGCTTATTACGGTCCTTTGTTGAAGATCCAACGTCAAGCGACACAGCGTTTACGAGAACATTTTTCAGAACCTATCCATGCCCAGACTGTGCGAGCACAGTCAGTTGATGATGAAGATTCTGAGCTGAGAAGACGCCGAGCTTCGCCTATGTAGATATCTCGATGTTGAATAGATACATTCTTTGACACGGATTCACGGATAATATTATGGAGCATTTTCCAACATATACATACATGTGCATTGATTTACTTTTTACAATACTTGGCTTCTCAATATAGGACTGATCCTGCAGTTTATGTAGGAGTCGAGCGCGGATCAGAAGTACATTTTTCATCGGAAGTCTCTGTTTTTTCTTTCTCTTCTCGTAAACCTATCCACTGCAGCCAATCAACTCCTTGCTTGTGCACCATCATCAGACCGAGAATAGCAGGGAGGTACCACAAGCTATGCCGGAAGGCCGCTCTAGCCTCCTTTTCACTACCCTTTCGCCAAAAGGTCCACGTTGCTCGTACAAGGACGAGGTTCGGCAGAATGCTAGTCAAGGCGAACCACCAGGTGGTAAGACCAGACAGTGGAATGAGTACTGAGCATATGGGAACCATATTGAGAGCATGGCGAAGTGCAACGAGAGAATTCTTGGATGGAGATAAAACAGAAAGCATATGACATCCTGCCTGGGCATACGAGCCGCGGACCACGTATGAAAGGGAGTTGAAGTGAGGGAACTGCCAGCTGAAAAGCAGCATGAACAGGGCAAAGGGAGCCAAGGGATTATTGATAAGAGAAGGATCTAGAACTGCTTCGGGCACGGAAGATAAGAAAGGAGGAGGGAAAAGATGAATAGGATGAGAGGCAGATGGTAAAAGTTGACCTCCGCATGCAGTCCAACCCATGATAGGTGGTGCAGCCCCAACCACTGCACCGACCCAGGTATTGACAACACTTTTTCTCTTCAGCCAGGTATACGGTCCCGCGTAAAGAGCTATGGTAGCTGCACCAAGAATGGCGGTAGTGGGGTTGGTCATTGTCCAGAGAATTACAGGACCAGTTACGCCTGTCACGGAAGCGAATGTAGCGGCATGAAGAGGAGTGACTGCTCTACGGACAAGGGGGCGCATACGGGTACGAGCCATCTGAGCATCAAAAGGAGTCTCCTGTAGCTGGTTCAGAGTATTCGCGGAGGCGGAACACAGAGCGGTACCGACAGCAGTAGCAAGAAGAACAGGTACGGTGGATGGTAAAGGAGAGAGAGCAACACCACTCATTGCGGTAAGCACATTGAGAACGGTAAGACTGGACTTTGAGAGTTGCCAATAGACTTTAAGAAGACGTGAAGGGGTAAGTGGATCCGGGTGTTTGAATGAAGAGCTCGGGAGGTCTATCGCAGGATGAAGAAGACGAAGAGCATTAGGTGACCTTGTTATTTTTGCAGTATGTGAAAGCCACTGTGAATTGTGAAAGAAAAACGAGGAAAACAGCGCAGCCCTCGATGCCATCCAGTCAGTACCTATTACTTACTGGTGTAATAGTACTTGGTGGTGTAAGTATAATACTTATTAGCGTGTATAAGAAGTAAACCAAATATACCAAAATAACTCGCTCCCGCAAAATTTCTTTTGCTCATCGCCGTCATCGTCGAGTACCAAGTTTATAACAATGGGCAAGTATATCTCTTCTTCTCCCTCCATCTTGCTTCTCATCATAACTTCTCAAAAGCTCCAAAGAAAGGAAAGAAAATATCTCTCAATGAATTTCTCGGGGACTCGAGTAAGTACCTCTTCGACTCTTACTCCTGTACTCGCCCACTCAAATCATCCTCAGCTCTGGGTTCATGGGCTGATGAAATGGAAAATATACCTTCCGCTCGTGAGTTGGATGGTCTGTTCAGGCTTTGATTGGCCTTGACGAGTTGTCTCTGAGCAGCTGCGATGAGGAGTGATGATGACCAAGGCCGGTCTAACGATCGCTATGGCCGTCGAGGTGACGACTTTTTGTCCTCAAGACGTGCGCTTCTTTTCCTGCTCATTCAGAGATATAAGAGATATAAACTCTACCTCTTCTCTCAGCTGATCGAGCCGCCGCTCCCCCACGCGAAGATGTTCCTCTTCCTACTCAACCCCCGTACACGGCATTCGTTGGTAATCTACCCTTTGATCTCACTGAGGCAGAATTGGAAGACTTCTTCGCGTCTTCCAAGGTGAGCGCGTCTTCTTGAGGTGTACGCTTGCCACCATCCTCACAAATAATACCAGACCAAGTCTGTCAAAATCATCCGGGATAGAGATGATAAACCGAAAGGATTTGGTTACGTTGAATTCGAAGAATTAGACGGGCTGAAGGATGCTCTCTCCAAAACCGGTTCGGTATGTCACCATGCTCATCCTGCTCTCCACATCTGCTCATTTCATGTTTTGTAGTCTTTCTCAGGAAGGACCATTCGTGTCAGTGTCGCTGAGGCGCGTGAGTAATTTTTACAGCCGCTCAAGTCATTTGCGCCTACTCACCTGTTCACAGCCAAGGAACGCTCCGGCTTCGGGCCCAGTGCCGATGATGGAAAATTCGATAGCCCCTGGCGTCGAGAAGGTCCTCTACCTGATCACCCGTCACGCGATTCTTCTCGCCGCCGCTTCGACGGTCCACGTCCTGAACCTCTTCCTAGCGTTTCTGAGGGAGCTAATGACTGGCGTGCCAATCAACGTCCCCGTCCGGCTACCGAGCCTGAGACTCCAACGGGTTCTCTTAGGCGGAAAAACATTGGCTTCGGGGCCGACTCATCTGGCGCTGCGGACCGAGAGGACAGCTGGACCATGGGTAGCAAGTTCAAACCAACAGAAGAAAAAGAGGGAGGGTCCGGGGGAAGATTTGGTCCACCAAGAGGCAGAGGCGATATGGGCCCGCCAAAGGATACGGTTGCAGATGAATCAGACTGGAGAAGTTCTTCTAGACCCCGACCCACGGCCCGCAATAGCACTTCACGTACAGTCATCCATCTTGTCTCTTGTCWTARACTGGTTTCTTACSATYGCTTCGCAGCTAATAACTCCACACCGCCAACYCCTCAAATGGGTCGTCGCAAGYTGGAACTGCTTCCGCGATCGGGGAGCGCATCTAACACTCCAAGCCCTTTGTCTTCACCAAAAATCGGTCCTACGCCTTCTGCTTCCACAGGTTCTACACGATCTAATCCCTTTGGTGCTGCCAGGTATGTCAATGCCTTTGTCTACAACCTTTCTGTTCTAATTGATATGCAGGCCTGTTGATGTTACCGGTCGAGAGAAAGAAGTAACCCAACGACTTGAAAAAGACCGCGAAATCACGCGCGAACGTCTCACTATGTCTCGTACTAATTCTCGTACTGGAGTTGAACGACCTCCCATCAACCGTACTCAAACCCCCCCTGCCAATGCTTCCGCAACCCAGTCATCCGCAGCACCAGCTAAAACAGCTTCTAGCGCCAACGTGCGACCCTCCTTCAGTTTTGCTAACGCGGCTGCCAACAAAGCTGCGGCACAAGACAGAAAGGCCGACAGTTCAGACACGAAGGCCGCTGAATCCGCAGAAGTGAAGGCAGCTGTTGAAGGAGTGATAGATCAATTGGGAGAAGTTACTATCTGAGACTGTTTTAAGCTGTATTTATTGATATCTCTAGCAAACCAGTTGATGCTCTTCGTTTTCAATTTTCACATGAAAAGTATCATTAGTGAACAGTACCGTATGTATAAGTGGTATACCCGTGTCCTACTTAGCATCACCTGTAGTTAACATCTGGATCTACATATTTCATCCTTCCTCTCCCTAGTTTGTATGCCAGTTCAGCAGTATGTTGGAGAAAAGATATGATGAATACGAACCTTTAAATCTGACACCGTCTTTAGTGCGAGCTTCGCTCTCGTATTGGCTCTTGATTTTCTCTAGTTCTCTTCGCCTTGCTTCCTGTAACCTTTCTTTCTCTTCTCTCTCCAGCCTAGCATCATACTCTTCTTCCGTCTCCTTATGCTGTCGACTAGAACTTCTCTCGTCTTTGTTCTCATCACTTTCCTTACGGTCGTCCTTGTTATGTTTACGTTTCGACTTCTTCTTGCGGCGATGACGTTTCTCAGAGGTTTCTGAACCATCTGACTCTGGCGTCCGAGAGTGTGACCGTCTTGATCGATGTTTCGATTTACGACGGCCTTCGTCCTCACTTGCAGCAGAATCCGATACAGATGCTGAACGCTTAGCAGGTTTGTCTAATAGGTTTGGTCATGAAACGATATGACAGCAAAATAGTGTAACAAGTACGCACCTAACGCTTGCTGGGGCTTCTTACGAAGTTCAAGCTCACCACAATTAGTGACGACGACTGGCGACGTTGGTCGGTCCTTCTCATCCACGGGAACTGCGACTATTTTCTCGACCACTTCATAGCCTCGAAGAACTTTACCGAACACGACATGTTTCCCATCCAAGTGTGGGCAGGGTCTGAACGTGATGAAGAACTGGGATCCGTTTGTATTAGGCCCTCGGTTTGCCATGCATAGTAAGCCCTCGCTGTCCAGTGGCGTAGTGAGATTTTCGTCCGCAAAAGTACCGCCATAAATGGATTCTCCTCCAGTTCCATTTCGCTTTGTGAAATCTGTCAAATAGTAAATATACAATAGATGTCCTAATGTGCTTTAAGACATACCTCCACCCTGAATCATGAAATCCTTGATTGACCTATGCACGATACTGTTCTTGTAGTACAGGGGAATCCCAGAGGACATGCGACCCTTTTCACCTGTACATAAAGTGCGAAAACTGTTGCTAGTAAGATTAAGGCATGGATAGAGTTAGAGTCTGAGGACTTTTCACTGGTTTTAGGAGCCGTGTCATTGAACAATTCGAAAATGACCCTACGCGTCATCATTAACATGTATCGACAGACACACCGACAAAACACTAGCCACACACCTTCCAAGGAGTTCTCCATCGACAGAAAAGTCCATAAAGACGCGAGGGCGCACCATAATCGACGCCGACGACGAAGGAGAAAAGAGTTCGACTCCAAATGGGACAAACGCTGAATATGATTGTTTTAGCTACGCGGCTCTCACGAACCGCGTGCGTAGGGCTATCTCTCTTACTCTCTTCATTTCATCTTTCCTGGTCCTCATCGCCCTCTTCTGTGTTGCATTAACGCAACAAGCATCGCCAAGAGCGTCGGATTCGCTCTGCGCTGACCCCGTACGAGCAGTTGAATCTGACTGATGCGCCAATTCAATGTCGTTGTTCTCGGAGGTGAGCATGATAGTAACATGTGTTTCCTATTGTCGATAATCGACTGTCCCTCTCTCAGCTGGAGGTGTAGGCAAATCTGCCTTGACAGGTACTAGCGCTGTCTACTTATTCGACTTGCTTTGACGGTAGACGTATCTCTAGTCCGTTTCATACGTGATGTTTTCGTGGAGAATTATGACCCCACAATTGAAGGTAAGAATCCAGTTTTACAACCTGCCCTTATATCTGATATCCATCTTCAATTAGAGGAATACCGCCGTACATTATCAGTAGATGGAGAGTTATCATCTGTGCGTCAGTTCGCCCTTCTCACTCCTCAGCTTAGCTTTCACTTTGCTGAATTCCCTCTATCCTCTTTATCACCTCTCCATCTTTCCTTTCTCGACAGAGCGTTTGTTCATTCATATCCTCTTCGACGCACCCACGTCCTCGTTCTGAATCTGACTTTCTTTCTTACATCTAGCTCGAGGTTTTGGATACCGCCGGAGCGGAGCAGTTCACATCTTTTAATGAAGTTTACATCAAGGTATTCGATGAGTATCTTGGTTTGTCGCTTTGATTGACGCGATTTTTAGGCTGGCAAAGGATTTGTCCTTGTCTTCAGGCAAGATATCAATGATTTCCACTTGAAAACATTCTGACCATGAATCCAGCCTGACTCAGGAAGCGAGTCTCAAAGAGGTAGATAGTTTGCGAAAGCAAATATACAGTATCAAAGGAGGAGAGGCAAGTTTCCTGCTCAACGTCTATCATGTGGATGTTTCATCTGACAACCTACTTTGCAAGCAGTCAGTCCCAATTGTCGTTGTTGGTACCAAGCTAGACCTCACTCATGAAAGAGAGGTACATCGCAACACGATTCAGACTCTTGCTAGTCGGTGGGGCTTACCATTTTACGAAACCTCTGCGAAGCGGAACTGGCACGTTACAGAGGTGTTTGAGGACCTTCTGCGACAGATGCGAAAGAGGTATCCTCAAGAACAGCAGCAGGGACGAAAGAAGAAAATCTCAACATGCACAATTATGTAGCCCTTATGACCTATTCACATACAACTATTCATATTGTTTTCTTCTTCTATCGCTACCGTTCATTTGTTACAAATATGACTTGGGACTTGTTATCTACTGTGGAATACCCATCTAGCTGCGTACATTTATACCCTAGAACATCCATTTCTAATTTGCTCCCTGCTTCTGCTACGTAGTTCTAATGGTCCTGTTTTCCTGAAGAAGAGTGCTACATACATGCTTATACCCAAGGAAGAAAAGACATTCAGTTCGCAATGACTGCGATCTGCCACCCCGGACAAATACATGAAAATACAGAGCTGAGATATATACGGCAACGCGTACAGAATTTTCTTCCACTGTCTTCTTGTAGGTGAGTACGCCGTTTCGTGCATTTCTTTTCATGATGGTACTCTTTGTAATTTGCGTTCGAGTTCAGCTGGTTTCATGCCAAAGGGACCACTCGCCGGTGTGTCCTGGGACCAGCTGTATGAGACAACTATTCTTTTGCTGATATTTTTTTTTCCCAATTGCGTGTATCATATTTACTGATTATTCTTCCCTCTTCAGCAGGCATCTCTTCACTGTATAGCTAGATTTAAACGAATTAGTCCTCTTGTAATCATCTACGTGAGATCCCTCACTTATACACCGCATTACCAAGCCTTTGAATAAATACATCCTAGTTGATTGTATCCAGTGCCTATACTTGACCATCATGTCCAAAGCTCAACCTACTGGCAGTTCTTTAGAGAGCCAGCCGTCAACTAGCGAACAGGTAGCGGTGCTGCAACCTGTCCAGCAAGAAATGAATGAATCCGACCCTCAGGCTTCGTCATTCAAAGTCTACAAACCCTCATCTGCTTCGAATCCGCTACCGCCTCGTACGTCTTCCTATGCTCAGCGTCGCACAATCTCCAATGGACATTTTGTAGCACCGCCGGATGACTATTTTACACCAACCGCCGCTGATTTGCAAGCAGCGCAGTCGCAATTGGCAGCTAGGACACAAGCGCTGACCAATGCACCGCTCCAGCTACGAGCAACACGCGAAGCAGCCGAGAAGACAAAGAAGGAACGATGGCCTAACGTGAGTGTTTTATTCCGTCTCACAAAGACGTGTATCTGATTGTGTTTCACTCTTGTGGTCGTAGACTACCATACGCATCCGATTCACCGACCGTACAATGCTCGAGAAAGTCTTCCCTTCAACCGATAAGATCAGATCTGTGTACGCTTTCGTGAGGAATTCATTGAGAGAGGATGTGAAGCCGATCAAATTCATCTTATGTGAGTCTACCAGCCGCATCATCTTTATCACCTCGAGCTCATGGGCCTACGAAGACCAACCACCGCGACGAGATCTCAAAGTGTCAGACGTCAAAGTCAAGAATCTTTCACTCGCAGAATTAC